>JAEMWC010001295.1:127500-165000 GCA_016490735.1 Pachyseris speciosa
CCTTCACCTTTGTCGAGCGGTATCAGACGATTAGCTAGAATAGCTTCGATGCTGCGAGGATCCACATACTCGGTGCATAGCCTTCTCGTCATAGTAGCAATAGCGGAACAGAGGTTTGTGCCTGACTTTTTGAAGGATTTACAAGCCATCGTCCGCCGGAATCCATTAGAATCAACTCCTGATGGACCACCGGAACCTTTCGTTTTTAGCGCTGCTTCCCTAACAATCTCAGTGTTTATTTGCTGGAAAATGAAGTCAGGCACTTGCTCCATTGGACCAAACGCAAGAGTTCCAAGTTGGGCTTCCTGTGCCTCTGGATGTTTTTCCCGTAGCTGTTTCATTACGTCATCAGTTAGAGGCAGGACTCCTCCTCCGTTCTCATCACTCAGATATCGCAGAGCCGAGTTAATTTGTCCTGACATGACAAGGTTAGCAAAGACCCTGGCACTATCCGGCTCATTCTTTCTTTCTTTATTATTATTATTATTATTATTATTATTATTATTATTTATTTATTTATTTATTTATTTATTTATTTGTTTCTTCCACTGAACTCCTAGTTCAGTGTGACAGGTTCTTGGTTTGGGGCTTGGTGTGGCTGGCGGGGCTCTTGGCTGGGTTGGGGGTACGGCAGGCTTATGGGGTGTTCTACCGACCTGGGTTTGGGTCGACGGTACCAGCCCCAGGTCTCTGAGCACCCAACCTCCACTTGCGACGGAGACGTTAAATACATACATACATACATACATGCATGCATGCATGCATGCATACATACATGTATATATATATACTTGTCTATTAATTCACCTCTTACCAAGAAAATAATATAATTATACATGTACTGTAATAGAGTACCAAAGTGATGACGTCACTAAAACTAAATTTGTGAAATTATGGGATTTGTTCAGATATTCAAAAATAATATCTTGGGGTTTGGGGCTTGGTGTGGCTGGCGGGGCTCGTGGCTGGGTTGCGGGTACGGCAGGCTTATGGGGTGTCCTACCGACCTAGGTTTGGGTCGACGGTACCAGGTCCCTGAGCACCCAACCTCCACTTGCGACGTTAAATTTGTGAAATTATGGATTTGTTCAGATATTCAAAAAGAACATCTTTTCAAAAGTTACTGAAAGGGATGGTTCATCATTAAGGGGGAATTCCTTTTGCACATTTCCCTGGATAGTGAGGTGCAGGTAGCAGTGTCAACTAAAAAGACTGACAGATGGGCACCAATTGAAGGACTGAGGGCATAAACTGCCTATGTGTAATTTTAGGTCGTTTTTCGATTTTCCTCGGAAATGAAACAAATTTTTGCATGTGACCTGCAAGCAATTCGCTTCAAAAACATTGTCCGGTATTTTTATTCACTGATTTTTGTTTCATTTACGAGCAAAATCGGTTTAAAGATAAAATTTAGCCGTAAATGTACGGCTAAATTTTGGGCCCGTATATTATTTGTGAAAAATTTAGCCTTTAATTTACGGCTAAATTTTTGCTTTGTATAATATTCAGAATGAGTTTTTGGCTAAGTTTTTGTTACATTTGTAGAATGCGTTTGTTGCAAAATTCGCCGTTGTCTAAACTTTCAGAAATCATCGATCTCGGCAAAGATAAGACGCAAAAAAAATTGATCGACAAACCCCACTTTTAAGCGTTTAAGATCCCAAGATTGCATCCAAGATAAATAAAAGTTAAACGTTGATATAAGGATAGTTTAATTCATGTGGGAGGAAAACTGGCAAATGAGCATTCGGAAATAACCCATATTGAGCCTTGTCACGTTTGCGCCAAGATCATGTCAACTTAAATTTGCATAAGTTAACATGACGAATAAGCGTTGCAAAAAACGCCAGGGTGAATCCGAAATAAACGTATCATTAACGAGAAATTTCCATAAATAAAGGATTCAATTGATACGATTGAAGGAAAGGATAAGTAATATAGTATATTTCATTTCTCCTGCTTGGCTGTGAAGTAGGCTCTAGACTGGATGAAACCAACAACATTCAACGCGGTTTTGCAAATCAAAACTTGTCTGTGTTAATTTCTTTCGTATAAAAGAAATCAGTTTGTGAATTAAATTTACTTTTGATAGGACATGAAATAAGCAATCTTTTGCAGTATTGCTATTCCAAGAGGCTAACGGAGTAGTGAGAAAATTCCGAACAGAAGTGTAAATATTCGAGCCCAGGAGAAACCACATCAGAAGAAATACGGAGTGCAAGGCATTGTGGTTGAATTTGTGGGAACAGCGCAAGGCATTGTGGTAGAAAGTTTGAGGCTTGATTCGCTTGCCAATTATATCTGCTGACTTCGCTCAGTCGCTTCAGGCTCCTTCGCTGCGTCAGCAATTAAAGACGGCTGTTTTTACTTGAAGATAGGTTTTTTGGCCAATACCAACAACTTCTGTTCGTGAGCAACACCGAAAATTTGAGTTAACGATGTTCAAGGGCAAAATTAAGAGTTAAAAGAGTAAGCTGCTCCCGTCGGTTTCCGCTTCGAAACAGAGCTTTGACTGGCGTTTCGCATTCTTTGGTCATTATTGAAACGATTTTGAAGGGTTCACTTTCGTCGTCAAATGGAACCAGTGGAATGAAAATCGTATCACAAATCAACGTAAATGACGACAGTGAAAAAACTGGAACAAAATACTTAACTATTTTTGTTGGCTTCAAGATGTAAATATTTACATAAGATGTGAAATTTAATTCGTATCGTCTGATGCGTAACATAACGACTTGTTAAAATATCTCGCGTACAAATACTTCTTCGCTGATGTTTATCTCGCTTGAAAATACGTTTTGCTGATGTTTACAAGCCTCCATGGAATCAAAATAACGAGTTGATCGACGCAAAACTGATTTATATGTTGAAATTTGGCAGCATGTCTCCCTGTGTTTACATAACAACTCGACGACCGACCACGAGTAATATTTTCCACGCGCGCCCATGCAACTTTTCCCTGGATTGTTTTCAAGATACTCATCGAAAACGGACGGACTTCTCGTCATGCTGATTTCCCTCTCTCGGATGAATTCTCCGTAATGTTTCCGAATTTTGACGAACTGTTTCACTGCTTCGCTGGCAAGCGAGACAGCGCCCACTTCGGCCGCAATGAATTGTGGGAATGTTATGCCCTCCGCGAGCGAAAGACACTGCAAACATCAGCGACTTTTTGCCCTAAACTCCAAAAACACCTCTCCTTTACGCAAATTCTAGCACGGCAACCTTTCAGAAATGGACCAAGACTAGCAAAACCGAGCCGCTTTTGAGACGAGAGATGTTTTCAGAGTTTTTTTTCTGCCCGGCTCTTAATCTCTATTCCCAAACCGGAGAGTCAAATTAATCTCTCTCTTCATGGTTTGGCAAGCAGAGAAAACACGACTGGCTTTTTTCAGCCGTGTTAGACTTGCGGATCTAACGACTTCATAATGTCCTTCGACCACCGAGCGAACAGGTAAACTGACATAATTCGATTAAACCAAACAAGCTAGCGCGCATCGAGTCCGAAGCTTCGGCAGACACGTCGCGTAAGTACCAATGTTTTCACCGCCAAAACTTTTAGTCTACGTCACACTATGGAACAATCCTTTCTACCTGTCAATGATTTCATGCCCAGTTTCAGTTTTACCCTTCAGTTACGAGCATTTGGCGCTTAGTTTTCAAATAAAGTGTCGATTCATCTTGAGTTTTCGAGGTCTGAACAACTAATATGTTAAGAGAGGTGTCTTTACGATTGTTTGTAAGTCTAACCGGGAGACCAAAGGTTTTAACATGAGCACACCAAATTCCAGATGTTCCAAACATGCCCCTGGCCGCTACATACTATATATATTTTTTACCAAACATGGCGAACAAATAAAAATTTACGATCGCACGGCCATTTGCTTAGCCTGTGAACGCAGACGAAATACGTCTGAGTTCGCAGGCTACCATCTTGATCGATGGGAGGGGGCGCGGGGTGGGTACTCCCTTGTATGGCCTTAACGGGGACGTGCGGCCTAATAGGGTATCGTTGTCAGAGTGTTTTGTCTTGAACGGGGTATCGATTTCATCACTTTTTGTTTTAAACAGGGTTTCACTACATGACCAGTAATGGCTTAAACAGGATAAGCTTAGATGTTTGTTTATAGAATCGATAGAATCAGTCATTTTAGAGCTTGCTTAATTCTTCCTTAATTCAGTAGAGATTTAACGACTACATGCTTTGCTGCTAAATGACCACAGGGAAACGCCAAAATTTTGCTTGCATTTTATCGACAGTTTGAAATTAACCGGGAAAATCAGCCAGCTGAGCCATTTCTTATGGGTGAGGGTGATACCGGAAACAAAACATTTTACAGAAAACATCCAATCAATTATTTATACCAATTTAAAGCTGACTTTTTTTCAGATTCGTTTTTCTTCTGAGATACGCTGATCAAATGCTCTCAATGGTGTGTCGTGCATGGTTATAAGCTGAAATTGGTCATATACACTTTTAAGTGTAGTTAGTTCCATGCTTAATAATTTTTATGTGTATGTACCTGTATTATTGTTCCACCCGACTCGATTAGCTCCGTTACACTCGGGTGGACAAATTTTAAGATCCAGTTATAAAATTATAAATAAAGGTGTTGTTGTGTACGGCCAAACTTGCTTAAATTCAACTTGAAAATGCAGGTACGGTTCAGACTTTAAAGACAGCAGGGTAACTGAAGAGGCCAAAAAGCGTAGATGAAATATATTTTATTTCAAATATTCTAGATATTTGTGCAGTTAACAAGCCACTATGGGGTAAATAGAAGTTTTCCTCAACGACTGCCGTTTCTTAGTCCTGGTTGGACAAATTCTATCAATGGTTTCTCTAAATGGAGAGCACAAGAATATAGGGGTGTTTTGAAGAATCGGGCGCGGAGGAGCTGGCGAAACGGATATCTCTGCCAATGTCCAGTTCGTTTGTAGCGCGAATCACAAGACCGTTATTAGAAACCCTCCCACTCCAGCTCTTGACTGCATCTGTGACGTCAAACTCTATAAATCCCGCGGGACGGTATGGGAAAATGGTGACTTTGGATGGTTGAGGTGTTGCTTCCGCGTCCGTCCCATCCAGACCCAGATAAGGAGAGGACCAGGAGGTACTAGTTAGACGCCGGGTACTGGTCACTTCAGCCTGGTTCCACCGGTTTTTCACCAGATGCTCCTCCAAATAGCGGGGTATGAAAGGAACGTCCTTAATACTGTCATAACTCGGCTTGTGCGCATACTCGTAGTACAGATACATTTTGGCAGAATGAATCTGAGATACCAAGCAAGAACTTGGAAGATCTTCGAACTCCACTAGAGATCGCTTATTGGGAAAATCAGGATGCTTCGACACGATGAGATACGGCAAACTGTTCATGTTGGTGGATCCTTTTTCTATCGTGACATCTTGTGTGACGCTAAGTCTGTACACTATGCCTGCACCAGTGTCATACCTTGCCACGCCTTGTGGAGTACGAGATTTGATCTCCTGTTCCTTGCTCTTGAAAACAAAAACAAAAACAAAAAAATAACGGTAATTATAGAGAAAAGCGTATCGCTGCCAATACCACTGCCACTATCTCTTCCACATCCACTTTCACTTTCATTGTTACCACAATCACCACTGCCACTGCTCCTGCTATTGTAAATGCTGCTGCTACTGCTGCTACTACTAAAAGAGGAAATCTGCTCTGCACCCTGTAGTACAGGTCGAATCACTAAAGCGGACTTTCTTTAGTGTGTGCGTGTGTATCCCTTCAGCGCTTTGTTTAACTCTATCTCCATCACGCATATAAAAGCAACATAAATCTTATCAAGCAAGAGCAAGAGAAGCGTGAAGACTTTTAAGGAGCTCGGTCATGGTATTTTGGGTCATTATTAGAGACATATAAAAATGCATGTAAATAATGGGAAACAATGAAATAACAATTTAACTGGGAAGATAAACACCAAAGAGACAATGATATATGCAAATATGGCGAGGATGGTGAAGGATGGAGAAGACTGAAACGGATTGCAAATCACCTTTTTGAAACATTGAGGCTAAATATTTCAAAATTCAGAGCACGTGACGTAGCTCCTTTAACAAAAAGGAATAGTATGAGTCGCGACTTGTTCTCTTACACTTTCCACTTGCAATGCCTTCAATTTTAAGCTCTTTTCCTCCTGTTTAATAACCAGAAGTTCTTCTTTCATCCTTTGGCGGACATTCGTTTGAAAAATTTCGACAAACTGTTTGAATTGCGCCTTAAAGCTGTCTTCTGGATGAAACAAGAGGGCAAGGTTAAATTCACTCAGAAATTGATTGTATTTCTGTTTCTTGAAATTCGCAACTGCGGCCTCCTTCGTTTGTTTAGCAACAGCCTACAAATGTGGGGAAACGAAACGAAATTTAATTAATCTCTTGCCAAATCATGTCATACAATGAAACTATTTGAACAGTTGCTTCTAATTCATGAGACTCTACATTATTTCCTGTTTACCTACATTATTATTTCCACTTTGCAGGACGTCGATAAAATTGGTACCATTCCTTTCTAAAGTTTGGTGTGCTTACTGGTATTTCTTTTTCGTACTGACCTCACAATATGCCTTTGCCATTTAAGTAATACTTTGATACTTTTTCTTACTCTCGCTAAACTTTCATCCAGTTTCTTAACTTCATCGATGTCATTCCTTGCTTCACTTCTTCTCCCCTGTCCATATTTTGCCAGAGCTCGACACGAATGAGCCCGAGCTTTCGGGGTAGATGATATCTGGAAGTAAAGGGCAAAGTCTGCACACTTTTCAGCCAACAAGAATTCGTTCCGACGCGGGAGTGTTTGCCCATTAAAAGACCACTTAATTGACTGCTCCTGAAATAAAGAAAGATAGATATCAATAATTTGACGACCAGTAGCAAGTCCATAATCATGCACGGTTTTCCCAAAGGCAAAAAGATGGGTTAGTCTCCTTCGCAGCCGTTTTTTGGGATGTCACGGGAGCGTTGCGTGACATCCAAAAAACAGCTGCGAAGGAGACTCCAGGTGGGTGGGTCAGACACACACTGTTCCAACAGTTTCCATCAGTAACCGAGCGTTTTTTCTTTGTTTGTTTGTTTGTTTTCCGGCCAAATGAAAGCTGTCCAACTAACTCGTGAGGCTCGATTCTTTTCAGGGACCACTGCTTTTTTCTGTCTCAAATGCTCCTGACATCCTCATTGCTTCAACTCTCAAAGTTCAGAATTGTTCGCTATTTTGCATAATGAAATTTTCATTCATGCTTTGTCAACGGAATTTAGCGATCTGCAGAGGTGTTCATTTTTATTTTATTTTCGAGGAAATAAAAGTGATAGTTACCTCTGCGAATGACGCGTCTTTGGGCAACCCAAGGGTTATAGCATTTTCCATGAACTGCATGGCTGTGTGGTCATCATCTAACTGCCAATAGCATTCTGCTGTATCCATAAGGAGCAGGGCGGCATAGTGTGGAGGGCAGTTAGCCGATTTCAGATCAGCGACGCCTCTGGATAGTAGACGGAGTGCATCGGCATGGTTCTTATTCTGCATGGCCTCGTTACCCTTTACTCTAAACCAGCGGACACGCTCTTCTGTTAAAGTGTATATGACACGAAATTTTTTATTTCATTTTCTCGTAGTTCGACATGTATAAATAACGGTTTGAGCGTTAAAAATGCCTCTTTTTCGATCAAAATTCGCGCTATTTTTGCCAAAAAATTTGTCACAGCAGCGCGCGGCCAAAACCTCTGTCACGTGACCTTTGTGACGTCAAGTTGTTTGCAAGATTCTCAACATTCTTCTCCACTTTCCATAGGATCATACGAATTACTTGTATCTGTATCGCTAGACATTTTAATGCGTTCAAAGTCTCCAAACACTGCTAAGCAAGCCAAGTAATTCACATGTGTCTTTGCTAACAGCTGAGTATCGTGCAAACAACGTGACGTCACTTAGTGGAAAAGTCGTCCCCAGTTCCCGACAAAATTTTAAGCTAAAATTTGCCTGTTTTGGAGCCTAAAAATCGCCGAAAATTTTTTTTAGACATTTCTAAACCATGAATCCTTTCTTTATGCATATAAACGAAAGAAAAAAGCCAATAAAAAATTTCGTGTCATATACACTTTAAGTAAATTGTCTATTCTAAGTTTTGTTAATAATAATAATAATTAATTCTATTAATTTCTATAGCGGATTACCATGACGCAATGATCTAATGCGCTTTACAACACTGGCCGGGGGACTTTTTCCAGACTGCTTATAACGCAGTTTACAATTAATGAAGTTGACTTATGAGTGCCCCCGTAATATCAATATCAAATTAAGACAGACACTAGGGGTGGTCACTGCCAGAGTTTTGTTACGTCCCTAGTGGTTCTTTTACGTCCCACAGAATCAGAGAATTATGAAGAGTTGTGAGACGGGGCCTACGGTTTATCGTCCTTATCCGAGAAGACAAGAAAGTCTAACCGTATGTAGGTGTCATTACAAAGGCAGCACTTTCTCCTCAATTATTAAACACCCTGAGTGTTGGTCCGGCCGGGGTTTGAACCCGCGACCTCCCGCGCGGTAGTCCGGTGCTCTACCACTGAGCTAATCCGATTAATGAACAATCTAAAGAACGCTCCACAGCATTTCATCGACGTGACATGCCGAGTCCATGTTATCACTGCGTAATTCCTCGTTCTGACATCTAGTAGACCATTAAAATGTAATTTTACTATCAATTAATAAATCCTTGATTTAATGTGGACAGTACACTTGGCTGTCGTTGCTATAATTTTCAGGTTTGCCGCTATACAAACTTAAAGCACAATTGAAATTAAAATTCTAAGAAAGTAGATTTGATATCACAATGTCCTCTCCCCCTATTGAATGTAACAATGTACTCTTTTCAGGCACATTAAATTAAGGCGTGGTTACAAACCTAATTTGCATAAAATCAAAACAACAACAACAACATTGCATAGATATAGGAGAAAATCGTCAAACTCGGCAGTCTGATAAAACTTGATGCCATTACCAGATTTCTGTGGTTAAGTGCGGAACATTTTGGTCACGTGACCAGTAAATAACGATTACCGGCCAAATTCTTTAAAGTAAAACGGGGAATATAAAGGAAACAATAACCCAAGCTTTTCGGGTGCCATACTATTACATCTTGAAAGTTCATCATGAATTAGCCTTGTATGGTGGTACAGTGTACCTATTATTTCTATTAGAAGTTTCTAATAGAAGTTTCTAATGCCACGTGGCCTATTTCCCTTAATTGCAACACCGTTATTTAATGTGGACACGCAGACAAGGCTAATCCACTTCAAGCTCTTGAAGTGCAAACGTGTGACACCAAAGACGATTTAATTCGATTTCATTTTATCTTCCCCATTTTGCATAGAAGATATTTCGTCATGGATATTTATTTACAAGTCACGTGACCGAAGTGCTCGTCCCCTTTGAAGCAGAAATCAGTTAAGGTCTTCAAGTTTTATATCACTGCCAAGTTTGAAGATTTTTCGTTAAACCCCCAAAATGTAATTATAGTTTTCGGATTTTATGCAAATTAGGCTTCAAACCATGCCTTAATGTGCCTGAGTTCCCTAAGAAATCGGATTCAAACTTTAAGTTTTATAAATATTTATAGCGACATAGACCCAGAGATTAATGCTTTCAAGTTGTCTTAAATGGCTCTCTGGATGCGAAAAGATCCTGTGCTGTCGACCGAGCAAGCACATTCCTGTGCTAACGTTCCTTTAAATAAAGCAGTAGTGAAAATAAAGCCTGAAAAATTCATGCTTGTACGGGATTCGAACCCACGACCTCTGCAATACTGGTGCAGTGTTCTAACAACTGAGCTAACAAGCCAGCTGGGAGCTGGTCATTTTGTTGGTTCGTAATACACCCCGTATTAAGAACTACTGCTTTTAAAAGTAGTGTTCATAACTGCTATGATCAATGACCAGCTAAGATCCATCACTCTATCCGTAGCGCCCTGAATTTCAGTGGTCTCAATAAAGTTCATTCTGATCAAAACAAGTTGAGTTACACTTCATAACATATCGAAGTCGATATGTTTTAGGTCACTGGAAACGAAAGGATACGATTTACAAAGATAAGAAAATGATAAATTTGATGAGAATGATGCGGTTAACGTAACTTAGTTTTCGGAACGATAAAATTTGCAAAAGAAAAGACTATGATACTCAGATGGGTACAGCGACAAAAGAAACGGTTTTGGTCAAGTCCTTTCTACCATCATTTTACCATGTGTTGGTTTCGTTATTACCATATGCAATATCAATAATAAGTCAACCTCCAAAGACTACGGCCTGGGTAACGACACAAAACTGCATGTTGCTCAGTCTTTTGGTGTCCAGTTTCACGGTGTTTATATTAGCGCCCATGGAGAATAGTACTCGGCTTGTACATTACCTAACCCGTGGGTGAATAAAGGCATGTGTACGGATAAACTTGCAAGTCGATCGACACCTGAGCAGGTGACACAATAAGCATATGCGACTGGACACCTATCCACTTACTGCACATATGCATTTACGCTCATATGTCTGTTGTTAAACAAACGTACCTATGTCGTCAGCGAAGTATTGTATTCCTTTCTCGTACTCCTCCTTAGAGGTAAAGGTGTCCAACTTCATGTCTGTGAGACGAAGTTTCTCCAAGACCTCAGCTGTTACCAATGTTTCTTGTACCACTGGGCTAAGATGGCCACTGCTTTAATCTTGCCACAGTCCTTCAAGGATGTCCAGCGAGCTGCATTCAACAGTTATTTCCAAACTTCCCAACTTGCAATAACGTACAAACACGTTCAGCTTATTTATTAAATATCGGAAAACAAAATTTAGAGGCCTCTCAAAAGACGAAAGGACTGTCCAAATTGTCATCTCCGATGGATAATCCTGGCAGTTTCCAGCCTCGTTCGCTTGACCTTGTTCCGTGGCTATTGGCATGCTACACGTACCTTCAGCCCCAATTTCTGCTTGAAGCACCTGTACACGATGATTACCAGCTGATCTGCAAACTTTGATCGTGGTTCCATCTTTTACAGTGATGGTCACCACGTGGTTCTCGATATCGATTTCTGAAAAAGACATTCGTGTTACGCTATGCTGCAAAATAATGCCAGAAACGTCATCATTTAGGCTCTTGGTTCAAGAACCCATCGTGATTGACTTCCAAATTACGTTACACAATAATGTTAAGAGTGGCTTATTACTGTTGGATAAGACTTTAAAAAATAGTCTGCTGCGGGCATCTTCAAAAAATATCACAATCCTATGAGTTTTAAGTTGGACCAGTTACATCGATATCCACTACCAACCCGTTTTAGTTTTTAAGCTTGAAATGCGCCCGGAGCAAGTTTCGCAAAGAAGAAGTTTTTTTGTTCTTATAAAGGAACTGTGGTTATAAGAATTAAAAAAAAAAGCAATCAAGAACTGTACGTAGCTACTCATTGCAACAGGATGCAGTTGACCCATTCTTTGACAGCTTTGCCCGGCAAGGCATACGAAATCACTGCATAAAACGGCTTATTTGCCAACAAGTCTGGAACCTTCAGGCGCATGGAACAGTTCCATCAAAATGTGGAAATGTCACGAAATTCGTCATAAGCGCCGTACACCTCGTTGGGATTAATTATTATTGGCTGCCTATGTCGCTGATCTTGGTCGTCATGAAGTTCGCTAGTTTTAAGAACATCCGAAAATTGTGGTTACGGACTTGCAGACTTACACGCACCATGACATAGTATAGCTACCGTCTCTCTAGAGGGAGAAGCTACAAAAATGAAAGAACGTCAGAAAAGTCAACAAAAATGAAAAGCCTCAACACCATTGCTAGTTGCTAAAAGAAGGACTGAAAGGAAAAAAAAGGTAAAAGGGGTGGAGTGGTGGAGGGGGGGGGGGGTGGGCGCGGGGGTGAAGGGGCAATTCTAACAGTTTAAAAAAATTCGAATCCTATGTCAGTATGTGAAATGAAAAACAAATCGGGGTCACGAAAAAAGGTCTGTTTTCTGAAACAAGGTATCGACGTATTTTTGCGTTAAACTGGGTCAGGGTTTGAATGCTTCGGCGTAACACCTTCACCCAAACTACCTTAAGTGCTTCCTTGCTCCGGTCCCCAGTCCCAGTTTATTTGCTTATAAGGTCGGTTGGTAGAGCGCTGCGCTGGTGTCATAGGCCTGAGATGTTTCTTTTTGCAGTTACTTGGATTGAGGTAAATAGCAAATAAGTGGGTGCGTTTCCAAAAGCAAAAAAAAAAAAAAAAAGAAAAAGAAAAGAAAAAAAAATTCAGTTTTAGGCAGGCATTTGTGAGCGAGTATCGTATCGTTTCAGTTTGTGTTTCACTGACCTACGGGTCCTTTCAACTCCAGGGGTTGGACCAGCCGTTCTAGTTGCTTTTCAATTCTTTGATTGGTTTCTTTTATTTCCTCCTGTAAAGTTTGAATTCCTTCATGGCATTTCTCTAACGAATTTTTAACATCAATCTCTTGTTTGTACCACCACTGAAGCTCTTCAACACATCTCTCCTCGTCTGGCGTCAGAGGATCGCTTTCAAATTTATCGATGGCCTTCTTCCACTCGTCCTGTTTTGCATTACTGATGTTTGCAGCAATTCTGAGCAATGCCTCGCTTATTTCTTTCCAAAGAACAACAAACTCCGCGACATTAACTTCCATGGTCTTGCTGTGGCCATAAACTTCATTGCGATAATACTTCACTCGCGTTAAATCTGCTTCACGACTGTGGTCTGTGTTGTTGGGCAGGTCATCCCATCCGGTGGGTGGAGGAGAAAGGTTGCATATTGTCCTGAGCAGCCTGAAAGTTAAAGTGATGTCGAAATCGCTTGATTTCCCATACAATCCTGCTGAAGGGTAGAGACAATTCCACTCGGGTCTGGTAAGTCGTGCGCTCTTTAGCTGCGTCTGCACTGTAGGATCACTAAGCGTTATGGGAAGAGTAGCCGGTGGGTGGATGGAGTCGAATGTTTCTCTTAACAGGGCTACACCTCCACGCATCAAAAGTCGTGTTAACCTTTGGAAATTGGTTTTTGCATTTGTTGAACGTAGAGC
The DNA here is from genome assembly GCA_016490735.1 of Pachyseris speciosa. NCBI lineage: Eukaryota > Metazoa > Cnidaria > Anthozoa > Scleractinia > Pachyseridae > Pachyseris > Pachyseris speciosa. The sequence goes on from JAEMWC010001295.1 coordinate 140,584, forward strand.
TTCATCCGGGTCTGCGAGGGAGGCCATGTCATGGGTAGGACCCGTGACCTGTCACAACATCTAAAACGAAAATAGCCGAAAAGACATTGAAAGGAACGTGCTATAAAATTGCCATGAAAAATAATTGAACCCATAATATTCAAAGCAATGATCATCTCGTAAAGAGGACCTTATCTTGTCTAGCGGATTCAGACAAAGTCCCCAACTGCTATTTGTTGTAAGCCATGCTAAGTGTTCGAAATATGTGTCGCTAAATTACTTGCATAGGAAGGCGGACAACAGACCAGAAAGTGAATGCAAACGGGGTGAAAAGAGTTTCACAGAGCTGTCACTACGTTTTGAATTAGGCGACGATACTAAAAAAGTAGCAGGTATTGCAGCTGGTTTTCATATACTTAGTCAATATACCGTTCTTCTACCAAACTAGATGGGCATAACTCAAAATATCACAGCCTTGGACTGCCTTGTTTATCGTGCACAATCGCAAACAATTACGGGCCAAAAAGCTTGTTTTCAGTGCACTAAACCGACTCAATTTGTTTTATAAAATATTTTTTTTACTAAATTTTGACTACCTACCTTGACTTTTCATAGGCCATCATCTGTCCCACGACCGAGCTAGTGAGGGGCTTGGGTCTATTCTTGAATTGACGTCACAGGCCAATTTACATCGCATCAAGTCTTTGTAAACATGTATGCAAAGCAGTTCCTGACGTCAAATCTAGAATAGACCCACGCCCCTTCTGACTCGGCGGTTGTGAACACAATGATGCTTCGTTTTTTTTGTACGTTTTGAAGCCCATAAAAAAGTCAAAAACTGGAAATAACGGCGAAATGTTATTGGGACAGGTGCAGTATCTAATATTAAGCCTAATAAAATCTCTCCTATGTTGTATTCCTTGGGCACTCGCTAGCTGTTTTCAGTTATTCTTCATCATTGATGACATGTTACATTTTTCAGCTGAAGTCTTTTTAAAGCCGTAGGTAAAACGTACTTCTTCACAGGTTTCGGAGTTCCCATTTTGTTATGTCTTAAGTTATATCATTTTGCATTCGCGGCCAGTCCTCCCAGAATATCCAACACAGCGTTTTAGTTTACGGTGCAAAAATCATTTCTTAGCCGGTCAAAATTTCCGAGGCCGAAGATTAGGAGAAAAATGTTCGTAGTATTTTGCGAGTTGTGTTTGACGGACAATGTGGAGGCTGAAAACTTCTAGTGTAAATGTCAATTATTTAACACAAGTAGTGAAGAAGAGCGGTTAGGGCGCTGGATTCAGTTCGGTTGCCCCGGGTTCAAATCCCGCTCTGTTCGCTAGCTGAGCTGGTGTTGTTCTGGGTAATCCCTGATTCAACTCCTCGGTCATCCTTGTAAATAGCCAACTGGTTTGCCTCCAGCCAGTTGGGATTCGTATCATGTTATGTTTATTTGAAATATTTGTTTCTCTTAACATGGTTTGTAAAGCGCATATCTACATGTTAATTTCCGCTACAGAAATTGTAAATAAATAAATAAATAAATAAATAAATAAATAAATAAATAAATAAATAAATTAATTAATTAAAAGATTGAGACTTTTTGCTCTATAAACCTTTATCTGGAAGGGCAGAAAGAGCGCGCGGCTGACGGAGGAAGCCAATGTCTACACCATAATATTAGTTGATACAAGCTGTGGCAGAAGTGAGAAGTGCTGTGAACGAAGCTGTGCAGAGGATGGATGAAAAGAGCTTCTAAGAAATAGAGATGACCAGAACGGCAAAATTAAAATTAAAATTAAAATCTGTTCTAATGTAAAGTCTACCCAAAGGCGTTACCTTGTGACAGTTTCGGTGGTCACACAACGTTTATAGACATTCGACGAATATTTCACTAAAACAGCGTAATACTGGTATACTACAATACTAGTGAAGTCAGCTGTGGTTGTTATGCACCTATCAATGTTAGTCCCGAGGGGGCGGGGGGGGGGGTGGGATACGGGATGAAGTGGGGACTTTGATCGACATCTCCTGCCCCAGGTGGGGAATTTTGACCACTTGAAGTGGATGTTGGCCCAGGGTGGGGAAGTTTGATCAAACTTGAAAACTGAAGAAATATTAATAAAAGACCGTTTCCCGGGCTTGGACTTTGCCATGGTATAACAAACGCTGCGATACTGCCTTCTTGAAGCTGGCCGACAAAGCAGAGCCTGGAATATGACTCATACGAGTGACTTTCCCATCATGAAAATACCCAGAAGTCTCCGTGAGGCACGGACAAAAGAAAGGAAATTAAAATTTGCCCAATCTATTGTTACCAATAAACCATCGGTTTCTTCAAGTGTGCTTTCATTCCCGTTGTTAAAAGAAAAAACTGCGATTTTCAAACCTGGAGTGTGTGTATTGTTTAAGCATTTAAGAGGTCAACCTCTTGGATCTCAATCCCTACAGTAGGGAACTTTGAACTCGAAACTTTAACTAAGGGTGGGGAGATTTGACACAAAATTTGCGTTTCAGATCTAAGTCCCCACCCCGTCCTGTATACCCCCTCGGGTGCCGTGCATTACACGGGGGATGAACCATCGTTACTGGTAATTGAGGAAATAGCTGATGTGTTGTCATAGCAACATTTTCTGGTAATGAGGAAAATTCGCTTAGAACCGAAGAAAAGATCTTTGTACCATCTTCGGGGAGATATCAGCCTGAGATACATTGACATGCCCAGAAACAGAACGCTCTAGGTCAGTTGAACAGTATTTTCGATTATTACGAACAAACTGACACCACACTTACCTACAACACTACAAACAAAAATGCTATGTTGTGGTGAAAATATCAGACGCTTACTGTTGTTGATAAAAGCAAAAAGAGTGTCAGGAATACAACTGCAAACAAATAAATTGTCTGCTGGACTGACAAATATTAATATTAGCCCACTCGCAACTCATTTTCGGTTTATGCATAAAACTGACTTTGCGTACGAACAATTCTTAGAGGGCGGGAAGGTTTTATCGTTTTGCAACCTGTACAAAAATATATGCATATATAGCGTCACGTTACAGAAACCGGATGGGAGGGAAAATATGTTGGTTTATTGTTTTATAACTTACGCCTTCATAAAAGAACGTATATCCGGTTTCTATAGATTGAAACCGTCACGCAATGCACCACGCGCTAACTAAACTTCGCTCGAATCGCTTCTAAAACATTGGGATAAATTTGTTTTATACTTATAAAGCAACCAAAAATCGATACGAATGTTGAGTATACTTTTCGTGATCAGTGCAGGTATCTACCCCAGCGAACTATGGATTCTACAATCCCGGTCACAATTACTTGTAACACTCGACAAAAGCGTCACATTTCACGTCCATCCGCCCGTCCACATCTCACCCAACCTACTCTCCTTCCCTTCAACCCCTCCAATGTTGATTTTCTCGACGAGTGTTGATTTCACCGGTTTGCTATAAGTCTGACTTCCAGAAAATCAACATTGAAGGGGAATGTGGGGAAATAGGGAGCTAGTGGGTGCTTACTATTTGTCAGAAAAACCCGGATGGAATGACCGTTGCATAATGGTAAGCGATTTTCCGAATTTATCGACCAACCGGTTACTGCAAGGCGTTCCGTCGTGCGCACTCACTCGTTCAGGTGCAAAAAGACCTGGAAAGGAACGATTCACTCAAATGGTAAACACTTTTCAGAAATTCCCCTTCCGAACGGAGAACTGGGACTACCACAATTTCCGAAAAGATTTCCCGGAAAATGACCTTACCATTTGACTTCAAACCGAAATTTCCGGATTTTTCTGACAGATGGTGAGCACCCAGTATTTTAAGAATTGTGACCGGCATTGTAGCCATGAAATTGTATCGACGAACTTGCAGCGGGTTGCAGCAATCCGCGGCAATCACACTGTGTAAATTTTTATTAATTCTTAGGGTCTAAGTTTTCGAGACACCCAGATGTGTCCCTCCAACAGCACCAGGATATGAAAGAAAGGAATGCTCTCAGATCGCTGAGAACATGCCATAATAGATTCAATGAAATGCCAATACACCACTTCCATATCTCCCATAATACACTTTGCCCCCCCCCCCCCCCCCCCCCCCCATTTTCCCCCACAAATGTGTATGACTATTGTCTTCAATTTCTGTAGGGACTAACAATCGTCCCAAGAGAAATTAAAAACAACGCTTATGCAAACTTTTGTGGACAAACAAAGTATATTAACACTTATGGGAGATCGATGTGGAAGTGGCGAATAAACGTGGCAATGAACGTTTCAAAACGTTGACAACCCGATACAAAAATACAGCTCTTAGGGAACTTGTCAGCTATAACGGCTGGTTAAAGACAACAAGAAAGTATTTCTACACTCACCAACCCAATCAGTCGAGCACCAGGTCGATCACCAGGATAGTCCAAGTGAAAAGCGGAAGTAACGTAGAGGCTCACGGACAAATTCCAATCACGTAACACGTGCAAAAAGTCGTTCCCAGAGTCCTAACGTCCGTGAAGCCACCGAACGAACTGGTCACTCGCTTCAGAATACCTCAGCACGTCCGATAAGTTAATAAATAAAATGCAAAGTGTTTACAATACAAGTACAACTCTAAAAGTAAAATGATGGATTTACTTTTGCAAAAGCCTTGAAAGAAATATCGCGAAAAAAATATCATTACAGTGGCAACCGGAAAGTTTGCTAGCTACCCTTTTTACGCTTACAAGATTATTTCTAATCAGGCCTAACCCTTAACATTCATGAGGTATTACTATTTAGCAGACATGCTGTGAAGTATTGAAATATCGAGCACGGCCAGAAAAGTATTAGTACCATGAATAGTGTTGGTAGAATTTAGACAGGTGGGACATTTCGAGATCAACAATGTGTTGAACTCTGAAAATGGCCATGCCATTTCAGGGTAGTAAGGTGTGAGGATTATTTCATTTCTTCCCTCCTTCGGTCCCTGCTAAACATTTTGTGAACCCGCTGATCAGTTCATAACGTTTGGCATATATTCCGCATATGTAGAAGGGTTATGACTGGAATGGATAATCCAATGTAAACTTAACTTGCTCTTACTGTAACTTCTCGTAATTGAATTTATTTATTTATTTTATTTTGTTTTATTTTCTGTTTGTTGTTGTTGTTGTCTCTTAGCTTAGACCTTGATATTTAAATAATAATAATAATAATAATAGTAATAATAATAATAATAATAAAAATATATACGGCGTTAGCTCTCTTGATGAGCACAATGTGCTCTTAGAGCAAATGCCGAAAAAAATATTGTTTAAATAACAATAAAATAAAGTGAGACATTTGGTGACGTTACATGGCAATACCTGTCAACCGCTTTGGCAGATAAACAACATTCTGTTAAGGAAGAGAGTAACTGCTGGGTTAGGCACTGATCTCGAGTGATTAGGGTTGCGAAATGGTTAGTTTTCATGTATTGTTATGGTGACACAATATAAAATTGTTAAATGTTGCCTAACGATAATGGCAATATCCACGGGCCTGTGAAGAACAATTAAAAGTTTGCAAGAGGAAAATAAGAGACTGGAAACAACTTCGGAGCGGGCGAGGGACGACGGGATGAAACTTAAAGACCAGATGGAGACAAGGGACGAGGAAAGCAGAATAGCCCTTTTTCGAAATAAAACCGCAGTTTTGTATAATCACGGGCGCAAGCACGAAAGTGAGGCTAATGCGGGCAAGTCGAGGAATATTGTCGAGGAAGGCATCGAAGAACACAAACATCATTGCTGCCTTTGGAGGCTTTGGACGAAAAGGAATGACCTGGCATTTTTGCGCAGTGTACGGATGTAACAACGGTACTCGAGAGAAGGTTGCTTGTGTGAGAGGATGTAAGCAAAATGTTTCTGCTCGTATTTGTGGCCATCCTCCGAAGCGCCCTGATTTACTGAAAGTACAATTCCATCCATTTCCAGCGGAGAAGACTTTAAGAAAAGCCTGGTTTTTATTCTTGAAGAGAAAAGATTTGAAACTAAAGGACATATCGAGAAACTACCGTGTTTGTTCAATACATTTCAGTCTAGGCTTGGGATACTGCAAAGCTGACCCGATACCTTCGGTTTACAACTGTAAGAATTTGGATCGTTGCCAGGAGCATCCTTCCAAAAGAAAGGCCCCTCGAGACAGGGAGACTCAGTCGACCCCTTCCAAGCGTATGAAGAAATCTGTGCCTGAAGAGATTACGAAAACATCAACTGAGACATCAAAAGTCTCGGAAGAAGTGAGTGAGAATTGCGGTGGTGGTGGTGATGAATCCTTCATCTCTACAGTAATTCTAGCTGAACATAATTACTGTTCCTCGAACTGTTCAGTTGGTTCACAAACGTTCCTCACCTCTGAAGACCTTGACAAACTCACCGAAAGGACCAAGCAAAGCGAAGAGACACTTGAAAACAAGGAGAAATTGAGAAGAGAGTTATTTATGATGCAAGTCTTGACGGATGACAAGAGTGTCAGATTTTACACAGGCTTACCCTCTCGCAGTTTACTGGTCGACTTATTTGCATTACTTGAACCTGTTGCTCAGTCCATGAGGTACTGGCATGGACCAAGTAGTTTCAGAAATGTAAGGGGTCTTTCATTTATTACGGTATAAGGGGTTGGAATAGTGACTTGGAATAGAGTGGAATAGTGGAATAGAGAGTTTCTTTGCACATATCCTTCCATTTTTATGTGTTGTTGTTTGACTGGTTGGTTATGAACTGAATATAAAAATCATAGATGTTGCACACAGTAAATTCAAGCCTGTGCTCTAGCAGTGCCCAGGGGCCCCTGGTGACTTACTTTTGCCTTTGGGCAACAAGGAAATCTTAGTTTTTTCACACAATTATTATGCTGGGCGCCCTGGATTTCAAAGGTTCAGAGTTTTGGGCTCCCAAAAATTTTTCTTAGAGCACAGCCTTGAAATTATTCATTTATTTCATGATTGAGCTGAGATAATTTGTCTGTATTAAGAGGTAGCTGTGTTTCAGTTTCAGTTTATTTTTTTGCCACTTATTGTTATTTTAAATTACAAGATAAACATGTATTTAACTACAAGAGATATTAAATAATCGATAAGAGAAAAGCATTAGGCGAGGATGCCCATATGGAAACCATTAGGGCTTATTCGGGCTACAGGCACCTCAAGAAAATACAACTATAAAAAGATAATTTAGGTGTGTCTTAATTAATTTGTAAGCACATTTAGGTTAAAAAGCAAGAACACAAACAAACAAACAAAATGAACAAAATAAGGGGAAGTCAGTTCAGGAGGAAAATTTTTAATTTAGACTTAAATTGAGAAAAACTGTCAGCATTCTGAATTTCTGTATTGAAAGAATTAAACAATTTAGGTCCTTGAAAGCATATTCCAAATTGTCGGACATTCGTTCTACAAGAAAATAAGTAAAAGGCATTGGAGTTTCTTGTATTATAATGATGAATTTGATAAGTCACCAAAAACATTTCATTGAATGCATCAGGAAGGAGGCCTTTCTTAAAAGAAAACATAAACTTGCCAATTTGAGATAGATAAATATCACTGAGTTTCAGAATTTTCAGCGGCTTAAATATTGGTTCAGTATGAGCATTGAATGCGCTTCTTGATATGATTCTCAAAACCTTTTTCTGAAGTAAAAAAACGTGGGTTGTGGTAAAGGGATCGAAAAAACCAGTTTACCCATTTAAATTAATTTATGCTTTTTTACGGATGTATTCTGTGATGTGATATTGAAATATCACTGATCCAGAGTCTACTGTTTTATAATGTTTTCAGGATACTGACAGGAAGCAGGCAGGCAGAAAAAGGAAACTAACATCATATGAAGAATTTGTGCTTGTACTAGTGAAGCTTGGCTTAGGTCTAACAGAGCAACATTTAGCAGATAGTTTTGGTGTTACTTTTTCTACAGTTTCTAAGTTGTTTAAAACTTGGATCAATTTATTGTACTATGAACTGATCGGCTTAATAGCCTGGCCATCAAGGGAACTTGTTGAAATTCACAGGCCTCAGTGTTTTGCTCGGTATCCTAGAACCAGAGTGGTCATTGATTGTTCTGAGTTCCAGGTTGAAAAACCTAAAACTCCAACTGCACAGCGAATCACATGGAGTGAATACAAACAAAGAAACACTGTCAAGTGCTTATTTGGAATTTCACCATCAGGTGCATTTACCTTTGTTTCAAATGTATGGTCAGGTAGTGTTTCAGACAGAGAAATAACACAGAAATGTGGGTTTTTGGATCTTCTTGAGCCTGGGGATGATGTTATGGCTGACAGAGGGTTTAAAGTGCGTGATTTGCTGCTTGTAAAAAAATGCACTTTAAACATACCACCCTCTACTACTGGTAAGCCATTATCCAGAAAGCAAGTGACAAAGACTAGAAGAATTGCCTCTGCCAGAATACACGTAGAGAGAGCTATAGAACGGATTAAGAACTTTAAAATACTACAAGGAGTCATTCCTTTGACACTGAAGCCAGTCATTGACCAGATTGTTGTTGTTTGTGCTGCTTTGTGTAACATGTATCCAAAGTTAGCTAAATAAGCCAAACGGATGAGTTTCATTAGAAGCAGGTTTGTAATTCTATTATTTAAATTAGACATACCATCTTAAAGATTAGTCTGGACTCCTCTAACTCCTATTGTTTTATGCAGTACTGTACATTTTGTGCTTGAGAGCATTAAGCAACACCTGAGAATTCTAATGCTACATATTAACGTAGAACAGTAAAGTACAGGCAACATTGTTAACAACTAATGCAAAACCCGAGATCATTGACCTGGACCCTGCTCAGTGCTGTGGGCAGGGTTCTACCCCAGGACTGGGGTGAGGTGGGGTGGTCCCTAGTTCTGATTTTATAAGGTTGGCAGGTATACAAGAGTTATTGATACCCCTGAACATACAGGTATCAACTAGTAATCCTCATTAAGTTAAATACAAGACATTTCTTTCACCAAATGTGGCACAACAAAAGCCAAATAAAAGTTCTTCAACTTTAAAGTCATTGTGTCAGAAAGCTTGGAGTCAAATTGAACCAAGACACTTTCAACCCCTAGATCAGTGTATAGAACCAAAACACCAGTTGGCAATTGAGTAGCAATCATTTCCATTTGCATTTGATAAAACCACTTTGTTTCCTTTCTAAGGACTAATTTTCCAGCATTGTCTATGTCAAAATAGCCTTTCATTGCTAGGGCTGCTTCCTTGGGCTTTTGATTTCTGTGTGCCCATAGACATTTCACTTCCACCACTTTGGCTGTATTGCAACAGCTGCATGTCATAATTCCATCTGGACTTGCTCCTAAAAACACACAACTTTCGAAAATGTGTAGTCCAGTCTCCTTAACTACAAGACCTCTATGTAATTTTTTATTTTCCTTGATGAAAAGTTGAATGGCTTTGTGCTCATTATTCTTCCCATACTCTATTGGAGCAGGCATGTTCTCCCACTGAGAACTTTCTTTTCCCACTATAGTATCAAGTAAGTTTTTGGGATCTGTGCTTTCTCGTCGATGACACACTGTGTATGCAATAGACCCTGTAATTCTAGCCACCCTGTGTTTAAACCATATGGGGTTGTTGGACTGACCAATTGTAGACCTAGTTATTTCTTCCCGCTCCTCTTCTTTATATTGCATTGATGACAGCAAAGAAGCTAAGTCTTCAGGGCTATTAACAGCTCTGTCCTCAACTAATTCCTTTATTGTCAGAGATGTACAAGTGCTCACTGTAACTTCAGCCAACAAATTAGCATCATCCTCTGGTGGTATGGTGTCAAGGGAAACTGGCATGTTAACCCCTAGCACATCCAGGCCTACTGCATCTGGACAGTTTTTGTGAAGTATTTCATGCAACTGGATCTGTCAGAGCTGGGATGTGCCCTTTGCCCATTCTGGACGAGGGTCAAACATGGAATGGTCAATGGGAGGGTCAGTAGTACTAGCCTTTTTTGCCATTTTCTTAACTGGCACAGCACCTTGGGCCTTCTTAGCTGGCTGAGTCCACACACACTTCTGATCAGTGCAAGAAGGTTGTTGCCCCAGTTTCCTTGTCTGTAGTGTTCTATCTACCTCAAATAGTCCAGCAGCTACATGGCGACACCCTCCATCTGCCCTAACATTAATAAATGGTGCACTAGATTTAATTAAGGAACCGCATGAGTCAATTAAAACATTTTTTCATTGCTCCCAAACAATGGAATTTTTGTTATTACGGCTCTTCTATGCAAATAAAAACCATGTTATCTTTTACAATTTGGTTGCCAAATACTTACCCTCCATAGCAATGACAAAAGCCTGATATAATTTCGCCATTGTTCGTTATGATCGTCCAGCAATCATAACAGTCCTTGCCATTCCATGTTTTTTTCCTTTCAGTGGGTTGAACTTGAAATTTGAAATAGCTGCACTGATCAGTTTTTTGAAACAGTAGACTTCTGACATGTCCATCTATCATGAGTTTATAACCGTCAAGTCCTTTGTAGGACTTGAGATTTTCATGATCATGACCCGGTTTATGGACAAAATAATTGTAGATGTCGGCGTATGAGAGATCGGGCGAATCGTCCAAACATTTTGTCCATCCAGCCGACAGTTTCGTGATCAGAGGTAAGTTGTGACCATCGAACCTGTGCTTCTCTAGGATAACGTCATCAACGTTCTCTTCGTCTCGGCTTGGCATTTCTAGCTTCAGTCTCCAAGTTTCGCATGAAAGTTGTACTAATTTTTCCTTCACGTATTGCTTCCCCTGAGAGCTACACGGTACACCGTGAGCTGATAAATACGATCGCAGGGCGTCTACCTTTAACTTTTTAAACCATTCTTTGCTAAGATCGTTTAAATTATCGATACATTCTGCCGAATCGGGGACACCAGGAGGTACAATTGCGGACATTTTTTTGCTGAATCCAAGCAACATTTGTAAAAAACAAACAGCGAACAGCAACTTGGAATACAAGATTGAGGGTTGCCCGCATGAGCCTCGCATTCGTGCTTGGGCCCGTGATTATACAAAACTGCGGTTTTATTTCGAAAAAGGGCTATTGAACAAAGGGTTGTTCTTGAACTTCGCGTAAAGGTGCACGAGCTGGAAAAGGAAAAGGAATCATTGCAGCAGAAGTTGAAAAGGAAGGATAAGGAACTGGAACGCTTTCAGTCTACAGAGACGGGTAAAATGTTTCGAACGTTTGTAAACCAACTTTGTTAGTAATAGCTAACTAAGAAACGGCACTATGGCCAGCGTGTTCATGACATTCATATATTAGCGTAATCTTACTTTTGTTTCTTTCTATTTCCTGCTGTACATGACATCGCTCCAGAATCTCTGCCCAGGGCTTCTTCCGGGTCATTATTAGGAGCGAGCTCTGGGTACCAATCTGAAGAAGACCCTGATGAGTCCAGTGAGTTTATGTTTACTTTGTTGTTGTTTTTTTGTTAGGGGCGGTGTCACCTAATGTTATTGCACATATGTTGTGCGTATCTCGGGATTGCCCGCGACTGACGTCCCCGAGAATACAAACTAAGGTATTTTTGCGAAGTTTAAAACTACAGCCTGTATACGGGAAAAGAAGATCTAAGTTTATTTGGAATCACGGGGATTCGATTTGGAAAACATTCCATACTTTGTTAGGTATTTGAAATTATAGTTGCTCAAATGGTTTGTTACTGAAGACGTATTTTTACTTTCCAATAAAAAAATCGGCTTTTCCCACATAATACCTCTGTATTAGGAGACACCAACAGTTTGATCGGTGCTTTGTATCACGTTTATCTTTTTAGGCTTGAATATTATTCAAAAGCCTCGTTCCCAGCCCGTAAGTTAGTGCTAAGCTGCCGCACCTGGGGGCTACCGGTTATCCGGTACCGTTTGATCAAAGACAATGTTGAAATCCCTGGGGTAAATCTTCCTGACCTCGTGTTGGAGCCGGTGTGGATGCAGGCTTTTGGACGCTATGATTGTCGTGTGTGGGATAAGACTGGATCCACGAGTTCGGAAGCCGCGGAAATCGATATCTTCCCAGGTCCTAAAAAGAGTAAGTTTTTACCCGGCTTTGCAATAACACGCCAACTGTGAAGTTCAAATCTCAACCGACAACTCCGTTTTTCGCTGCCGTCAATCAAATTTCCGGCGGCTTTCGACTACTACTGCGAACTAGGCGACGATCGATGAGTGGCCCAAAACAGTTTTAAACAAAAAGATTTCCATTTCGATTCTTAGGTTAATCATAAAAATTACAATTTCCTCGATTGCGATTGGTTTAAAAAACTCCTATCTTCCACTAATTCACGTGCCAAGTTGTTATCGGACAGTTTGTTATCGGACAGTTCAATAGGCCAATCACATTCAAAGTAAGATTTTAAATCAACCATTTACATTCAAAGTTGTAGTTTAAATCAACCAATCACAATCCTGGTTTCAATCACTATTCATTTTGATTGTAGTCAATTTCGGAGCGACATTAAACAATTTACGCTTCCTTTGTCAGTCTTTTAATGCGAAATTTCCCTCCCTTTTATAACTTGGCTCTTCTTCTTTTCTGGGAAATTGTAATTTTTATGATTAATTGGCAATAAAACTTCGTGTCGTCCAATTCGGTCTGTAATCAAACTCGTGATAAAACAAATTTTGTCATCACTCGTATGATTACAGACCGAATTGGACTCCACTCAGTCCTATTACCATTACTAATCAGTCTCGTTGTTGTTGTTGTTGTTGTTAAATAAATAAAAAATTAAAATAAAGTGATGACGAGTTTGGTGTGTTTAAGCGATTTTATATTTTCATTTGCGTCAGCGAATAGAAAATACGGGACTTATTAGTTTGAACGTCGTCAAGGCCCGCGCAGCAACTAACACGGTGTGGTGAAACTTATATACTTCAGCAACAACAAATCGGTGTTTTAAAACAGGAATTTAATTATCTTTCGCTTAACTAATCATAACTGGCAATTAGTTACGTATCCACAAAGGTCAACTCAACAAACGATTGCCCTCGAGACATTGCACTGTTGAAAAGTGGGGGCCAACCCCTCCCCCTGGACGGTCCCTGGTCGTATTTAGCGCCGTAAAACTTCAATGCTTTTCAATGCAAATAGAGTCTTTTCGTTCCGAACTGAAGCGAAGAAAACCACTCCGAGTCGCTTGCCCTAGTGGGATACGTTAAATCAGTTAAGCGTTCATCACGTGACCAAGAAATAATCCATGAGAGCAAATTTATATTGCATAAGCTAAGGTTATTGTGACAGACCAAAATACTATTTAGTGTTAAATAATTTTACACAATGCTATCTAGCGTATGGTAGTACAGTTGCAAATGGCGTAAATGCACATATCTACAATAATGCTAGGGCTAGGGCTGCTATCATCCTCTTCATTATTAAATACGGTGGAACCTCATTTTAACAAAGTGCCAAGGGACCGGCGAAATTGGTTTGTTATGTCGAGGGTTCGTTATATTGAGGTCCTTTTCCATACATTTTGAAAGGTAGGACTGCAGAATATCGTTCGTTATATCGAGGACTTCGTAATGTATAGGGGCTCGTTTAATCAAGGTTTCACTGTATTTAGGAAGGAGACTGTATTTTTTAATTTAACGGTGGTCATTGAATATTTTTTTCTGGATTTAGCTGCTTTATTTTAAATGCTTTTTCAAAGCTCCAGTAGTTATTTTCTTAAATAGCGCTTAATGTTAATTCCCATCGTTACTTTATATAAAGTATATCTCTGTTACGGTATTACCATTACACGTTATTAAACAGTTTGCCTACAGCAGGTGTATTGAAAAAAACGGACGTAACCTCTTCAAATGTAACCAGCGATGTCCACTATTTTTATCAGGGAAACTACGGATCCTCGGTTTAACGAACCTCTATACAACGAAGTACTCGATATAAAGAACGATAATCTTCAGCCCAACCCGGTAAAATGTATGTAAAAGGACCTCGATGCAACGAACCAATTTCCTTAGTTCCCTGGCACTTCGTTAAATCGAGGTTTCATTAAAACTACGGGAACGACTGCGAAAACATCATTTCAAAATTTTTATCAGCGTTATTGTAACTACTTGACGATTATTCCAGAGCGTTCAACTAGTAAAAAGTTCGTGAGTCGTCCAGGAAGTAAATTGGTGGGAACAGCGTTGAAATTAAGAAAAAGAATGAAAAATTCAGCAACGTGTGTTTACGACCTCCACAAAATCTAAGGATTCTTGAATCCAAAAATGGATTTTGCGTTTCTTTACTAAAATCCGAACATGGATTTTGAATCTAAAGAATCCACGCTCCGAGTGGATATTTCATTAGATCAAATCTAAATCCGAATTTTCAGGATTCATGATCCGTGCGTTTCTTTGGGGAACGGATACAAAAAGTAGTACGTTTGGCAAGCGGTCGTCTTGTGGAAATCCGCCATATTCTCGCCATTTTGTCAGCTGGGTCATGGTGAACGATCAAGGTGAGTTTTTCGTGAAATTGAACCGAAATTATCCGTCCTGCTTATATTTTCATAATTTTTATGCATGTTGGACATGTTGGGGTTGTCACGACTGATGAAAAAAAAAATTCATTTTCGGATTTTACGTTTCTTTGGTTGTAACGAATCCGCATGATCTCGGATAAAGAAACACACCCTTAAATTTGGTCACGTCAAGTTGCTGTTTGCAGAGGGAAACAACAACAACAGCAACTGGCTTTATTGTATCCATTATTACATTATTTTCAGTTTAACTAAGAATTACAAAATTTAGAGTGAGTACTGGCTGCCGTAAAGAACCGTAAGGGGCTAGGAAAGCAGGGCAGCCATACTTGAAAACACAGGAATATATATTTTTGGTTCAGGTAACTAATACAGAAAGCACAGTCACACACACACGCGCGAAAAAAAGTATTTTGTGTTAATGGGGGACTTTAACTTAGATCTCCTCAAGTTTGAATCACATGCCGGTAGAGACAATTTCTTAAATACTCTGATTTCATTTTGTTTTCAACCTCAAATTTTACGGCCGACCAGAATCACAAATCACTCAGCAACACTTATTGACAATATTTTCTTTAAATCTCTAGAGCATTTCACAAACAGACCACTTGCCAAATGTCCTCATTAATAGCAAATATTCTTCACTTCCAGCCTCTAACAAAATCTTGAATACTCTGATTTCATTTTAAATTCATTTTATTTTCAGTACGGCAAAGAAATGTACATTTTCTTTAAACGCACGCAAAGAGCAAACTAAACCCCAAGCTTTGTGGCGTTCTCTTTGCTGTTGCCGTAGCCGTTGCTTAAATCCCCTATTAACAATAGACCAACGGACATTTCGCAAACAAAACACGGATCGAAACGCATCAATCACTTCGTACCATTTCTACAGCCACTTTCACTGCTTACATTTGCACAGCCAAGAAAATATCACAGCTTCAAAACCCGTTGACCAGTAAATTCTCTCTACTGATGACAAACAACTCATCTGACTACCCCCTCTCCAACGATCATTCTCAAACCATTTTTAACATTCACCAAGCCACCTAAAAACTTAGTATTGTTTTTCATTGTATTATGTCGGTCATTCTATGGGAACCAAAAGATGACAACACAACTCTTTGACGATATCTAGACGCCTAATATGAGCTTCCTTTAGGGTTTTGCAAAAGTCGTAGACCGATAATTGCGGATTATGGGCCATTATGTACGAGATCACCTCTGCCCCAGCGTCTTGACGTCCTTTTTGAAGACCTATGTCGACCTCCTTCATTCTGTACTTGTGCGCAACCTGCTTCCATCCCCCAAGGCCTGCAACCTCAGTCACCAGGCGTTTTTCAACTGTCTCTCGAGTCTCGAGAGAATGCCGAAAAATGTCACCGAGAAGTTGAAGTCCTGGAAGACAAAAGGCTAGGGCATTACCACTTGATGATCACGGTGCTAAAGTAGGTGACAGAAGCAAGGGGTAAACACTCTCCACTGCCAAATCAACAGCATAAACGTCATCAGTTTGAACACACTTATCCATTGTTTAAGTGCTCTGTAGTTTGCGAATTTGCCTGATATTTGTAATCTGTGATATTTCATTTACTTCAAACGTACGTTGAATTCAACATTTGGACGACAATTTCATTGGCAAATAAAACTTAACTTTTCTTCTCGATCAGCAACCAAAATACCATGCATATTTCCAAAGGCTCTACTTGGTAAATACGTTGAATAAAATTGAATTGAAGAGATGAGAAGTGAGGTTACAGGTCACTGAAGATTCATGCACCTTGCTTTCTACCTCGCCTCCTGAACTACGACACCGCAGACAGTAGAAAACCCCAACCTACACTCATAAATATACTTCTGGGTCTTCAAAAAAATTCATTACACTGGTAAAATGAAAAACGTACTCATTCCATCCCGAGGGATGACGTCTAGTGTTGCAGGATCTGAATCCTCAGTATTAAGGCTTTGACAACACTTTACTTGACATACATAATAGCCAAAGTCAAGCAGCTCGACAGAATCCAGGACCAGGGAGGAGCCATTTTTTCCTCGTAGTTCCATCCCATCTTTATACCACTGATACTTCACTTTTCTATCTCCACGGACCAGGCACTTGAACTCTACTCTGAAACCTTCTTTTTTTGCTTGGTCGGATGGGTGTTCCTTTATCATAGACTCTGCAAAGAGCCAATCACTTTAGTTTTCACACACAAACCGAAAATACTGCAATTTAAAGTCCTTTTTACCTCGGAAAATGTCCTTCATGTATCACGCATACAAATCGGGAGCGAATAATCTAATTGTTTTAGTATAAATATACTAGTCGTTTAAACAAGTAAACTATCTTAATCCTCCTCGCAGACACTTCGAAAACGTCCGAAAACGCGAAGAGGCCGCCATTTTGTTGAAAACTGCTACTCACTATCTACCACAGAATAGATAGTGGGTAGCATAGCCAATCAAAGTACGGCATTACGGGGCTCTAGGGGAATGTTCTCCGAAAATTTGAAATCTAGAGACTCGGAAACGCTACTTTCATAGATATTTCGTCAAAAGTAAATGTTAATTAGTCCAAGTTTAAAATGATAGGTATTTTTATAGCTTAAGGTTTTGAAAGCTAGTGATATATCGCTCAATTTAAAGAATGGTTTGCGGTGGAGTGAGTGTCTTAGAGGGTTTGCGGTTGCGACGGTCTACAACAACAATCTTTATTATTTACACCTTTTTCTTACGATTAGCATTATATTTTTTAAAGGAATTTAGATTTAGCCTATATTCAAATTTTCGCTCTGCGAGCAGATCTTTGAAAGATTTGCTTCTCTTATATGATATAATCGGAGGATTTGTGTAGATAGTTTTCGGCAACGGCTGCTTTTGTATTAAACCCCAGCTTTTTTCCTAATGCTTGTTTAAGGTCACGCACTGATGGATGGTATTTAGTGACAAATATGGCAATATTTTCTTGTGAGTTTTTTTTTTTGCCTTGTTGGAGTTCTAACTTTCTATTGGCGAAGTTCACTCCTGTTATTGATCTCTCTATACGAATTGTTTAGATAGCCACGTGCTCTTAGGCACGATTTGAAGTTAGTCAAAAAGAGAGGCACCAGTCAAATATTGTTTATGAAGAGTCTGTTGCAAGAAGTCTCACTGCTTCACCTTTAATAAAACCATGACAGCTGGTGGGTGACACGACGTGAAGTGTGTGTACTGAAGTCAGCTTATAGTGGGTCTTGATGTCCAGGATAGATTCATTGTCAAATCTTTTGTAGTAAAAATACTGCGTCAGGGAAAGTTAGTTTGTTCTCTGAGATTTCAGCTGAAATTTGTGGGCTTGTTCAATAAACAGACAAATGTCTTAATTTTCATGATCCCAAAGGGAGAAACGACATCGATGTAACGTCTCCATTCCCTTGGCATGATATTACTTTGGTGAAAAGGTTTTGTTTCAATTTTTGCCATGAAGATGTTGGCTAAAGCACCTGTCATTTTTGTACCCTTGGCAGTTCCGTTAGTTTGGAGATTATTATCGCCCGGCATTAAATCCTCACTCTTTCCAGGTTTCGCTCACATGGAAAACTAGACACATGGAAATGTAGACAGTGTATTGTGTTTGAATATTGCTTCTCTTTTGTTTGCTGAGCGAATCGGTTGTCAAAAGTTTCAAGGTGATATCAGTAAAGTTGAAACTATCTGCCCAACACTCCAGTAAGAGAGGACCTTAAAAGAATTGTTGAAACATGTTCGGGAAGGGGGGCCCCTCCTCTAGCTACGGCCTTGGCCACTTTGAGTTTTTGCCAACCTGAGTATTTCCGTTGGCCTTTTCTTAGATTACTGCCATCATAATCAATTTCCCCGTTACTCGCATTAATCTAGTCACGGCCACATGTGATCAACTCCATCATTCTGATATTAACTGTTCAATTTGTTTTACTCCCCACAGCATTTTATTTAGCGTCCCGCAGGCAAATAAACATAGATTGGTCAATCCATTCAATCATGTACAACTGCACAAGTTGAAATATCATATAGGTGATAGCCATATTTATGTTAGCCTTACTCTTCCCCTTGGTCGCTATTTCAATAGGTCAGAACACCTGAGGTCAAGATAATACAAGATTTACCTGGTGGCTCATCTAAATCCTGCAAAGTAAATAAAGAGTTGAAAGATCATGTGTCACATTAGTTATAATGTTACTTAAGTTGAATCTTGATCACCAGATTTATTAAGGTACAGTCTACATGCCCACTACTGGGTTATCCAGCCGGTAAGGTCGCACATCTAAAAGCATCTACCACAACCAATACTGACACCAATAGAAATAACAATGACAGTGCCTTTAATTATACAACTAAGCAGCACCCATAAAATCACTAATTCTTGGTTTTCACATGACGTCATAAAAAACTAAAATTCAAAATTAAACAGACTTTCGTATTTTTAGCTTCATCACGTAAAAGACATTTTAGAAATGTATCTGCTTGCATGTTTTTAGCTCGGTAGCTTGCTTTGTTTTGAAAACAGAGCGGTTTGAAATTTAGTTTTTTTTTACAGTGCGTGACATAAACATGTCTGCTCACAGGCATGTCACGTACACGAAAACATCGATTCAGCTCGTGTTTTATAGGTTTGAAAAGCCAACATGACAGGAGAAGCGTCTTTTTGAATGTTTGCAAGCTCAAAAGAGAGAAGAATACCTTTGAGATAGCCAAAGTAAATTCCAGATGTTTTAACGCGTTTCCGGCCGCCTTATTTGTGCCCCTCAGAGGGACACTAACATGGCGTTTCCATACTAAACTCCATAATTCTGAGTGGTACATTTTGCCGGATAACTCGAGTACGGGATATCGCACAGCTCCGAGACTTTGGCATGTTGTTTATTTATTACTCTTCTACAACATCTCAATTTCTTGACTTTATCTATCGAAAGGTAGAAGATTTTAATTTTTTTACTTGCGTGACTGAAAACCAAGAATATGACAATAACTACTGGGCTCATCCATAACCACTTCCAAAACCATGCGCTACTATTACCAATATCACTTCCACTACTGACCACTACAATATAACCTACCACTACCACTACCACTACAATATCACATACCCCCACCACTGCCACTGCCACTTCCACTACCGCTACCACTGCCACTGCCACTTCCACTACCGCTACCACTGCCACTGGCACTGGCACTGCCACTGCCACTACCACTACCACTGCCACTGCCACTACCACTACAATATCACCTACCACTTCCACTACCACTACCACTGCTACTACAATATCACCTGCCACTTCCACTAACACTGCCACTGCCACTACCACTATCACTACCACTACCACTACAATATCACCTACCACTTCCACTACCACTGCCACTTCCACTACCACTACCACTGCCACTACCACTACAATATCACCTACCACTACCACTACCACTGCCACTACCACTACAATATCACCTACCACTTCCACTACCACTGCCACTGCCACTACAATATCACCTACCACTTCCACTACTACTGCCACTTCCACTACCACTGCCACTACAATATCACCTACCACTACCACTACCACTACCGCTACCACTGCCTCTGCCACTACCACTACAATATCACCTACCACTTCCACTACCACTGCCACTACCACTACAATATCACCTACCACTACCACTGCCACTAATAGTACCACCACCACTACAATATCACCTTCCCCCACCACTACCACTACAATATCACCTGCCAATGCCAGTGCCAATGCCAATGCCAATGCCAATGCTAATGCAAATGCCAGTGCTAATGTTAATGCTAGTGCTCTACTTTATTTGGTTTTGGCTTTATAGTGCTCCATTAAAAAAACTATTAACACTTATGTAGTAAGACTTATAATGGCAATCAAACAAATTTGATATTACCAGAGAATTTTGCTTGATTGCTTGGAGACTTCTCGACCTCAGTCTTGAATCCCACGGATGAAACCTGGATCCTGAATCAATCAATTAATCAATCAATCAATCGATCGATCGATCGATCGATCAATCGGCCGATTGATCGATCAATCAGTCAATCAGTCAGTTAGTCAGTCAGTCTATCAACAACAACATATTGGGGATAAATACAACTACTGGTGACCCAGTAGTTTACATTGCAACCCCTATCAGTTAATCAAGTGATCATTTCATCAGCAGATCTATTGACTGAGCAGTCAAGTGTTTGCTTGGCAGGCACCAGAAAGGGGACGGAAATGGGCAGTTTTGGTGTGTGCGATGAAGGCTTACATTCAATTGATCAATAGTCTGTCTACGGTAGGTCCATTTATGGAAAAAAAGTGAAATTTTCGCGCGACTGCCGCACATAGTTAAACTCATTCTTATCTCAGCTAATTTTCCCTGTTTTGGCTGCACATTTGGATTTAGATTTAGATTAGTAGATGGGATATAAGGAAACAACCAGAATAATCTCCGCACAGATACATTGCCGCCATCACGGAGAATCGTAGCTGCCTAACGCAAATTAATAAACCAGATAAAGTTCTCAAGTTTTTCAAGCGGAATGATGGTACAGATAAAGCTCAGTTTAAGCTATAACAAGTAAGCCAAAGAAAGTTTAACACTGAAATCCTTTCACCTTCAGCTTAACCCTTTCACCACCCTTTGACAAGTAAAATCGTCTGGCGTTAGCCAGATTAAAATCTACAAAGTCACCCTTGGTGGTGAAAGGGTTAAGCTTGCTTCGTGCACGTAGTTGCCCGAGCCAAAACCGTGACTTGAGCATTCTTTTATGGGGCGAATTCTCGGCTTAAATCATATGATGAGCAAGTGTCGCTCATCATCATCACAGTCATTCTGTATGAAAAAAAGCTTGTTCAAGCAAGTTTGCTCGTGGCTATGGACCAAGAAATGCCAGTGGCACCAGGCAAAGGTAATTGGAAAATGGCCGCAGCAACACACGGGGAGAAAATGAACTACCAACCTGGCACCCTGGGAACGAGGTTGATGAACTACCTTTTGAAATAAACTGGAATGGATTACAGTTTGTCATAAAATATGATGACGATGGCAATGATAAATAATTAAGGCGATGGTGAATGATGATGATTAAGATGACGACAACGACGATGATGATGACGATGATGGTGGTAGTGATGATGATGATGATGGTGGTGGTGATGGCGGTCACGGTGGTAGTGATGATGATAACGATAACACTTGCCTTTTAATTCATCGGAATCCTGAAAGAAAAAGTAAAATAAACAACCAGTTACTGACCGACGATAAAATGACTTCTGGGAACTTTGATTAATTGTAAGTACATCAGGGGGAAATTCTGAAAAAACTTTAATAGTCCATTGGTGCATTTTGCATCAAAAAAGAAATATGGGAATGAGGGTGAACAAATAAGGTTGAAATGGTAAGATGGGGATAAACCCGGTGATGAAAACGGAAAACCTGAGATCTCATTTCTTAGCAGCAGATATAATAAGAAAAGATTTTATGATGATCAATAGCCCAATTCCGATATATTTGGAAGCGGAAGATTGGTAACGAAATTTAATAGACACGAAAGCGAGGCTTGGGGAAATAGCGCACAACTACAAATAGTAGTACACAACAGTGCAAACAACTGAATCAAGAAAAAGCGAGATCATCGTTTGAACCTCAGGGCAGTAAAAATCTGAAAATGAAGAGCAGTTTGATGGTAAAAGCGTTTCACTGATGGCTAGAAGATTTTTTAAAAAAAACGAGGAATACAGGTATCAGATCAAGGACGAGGAAAACGGAAAGCTGAACTTGTGGAGCTCACACAAAAATAGCAGAGACGGATCGATGAAGACGAAGAAAACTTGTCGGACGTGTTAGCGAGTAAACTGAGAACTGAAAAGGAACCATACCAAACCCTAATAAATCCAGGGCTGGACCTACTATTTCGCCTGCAGCATGCCACAAATTACTTTTGCTGAGTTATCATTACACACATTTTCCTTGGTACGTAGCTGACCATTCCACTCCAATATTCCACTTTTCTTGCCTTTCTTCACGAAGATTTTGCTTCAGAGCTTCCTTTTCTGGATCAAATATTGAGGGAACAGCTCCTGTGACAACAGAAATCTATCCTGACAATTCCTTTTCGAGGTCTTCTTTTGAGAACTACAGACAACAAATTCGAGAATCGACGAGAATAAAGAAATTGATTATCGGCCCTTCTGCAAAAACATGAGCCACCTTTTACAAATTTTTCTACCAGAAGGAAAACGAAAAAAAGGACAGATTTGCCTTTTTGTGATCGCTATTAGTACAGACAGCAGCTACACAGTATTTTATCATGATAAAAATGTAAGCCCTAATTTTCACAGCTTGTTTTCCTTCTTGTTTCAGCCCAATCTCGTACCCAGCAACATGATCTCCTCTTTGAATTAACGATTATAGTTAATTGTCAAGTTGCTTTGAATTTATGATCATCGTTAATTTAGAACACTGTTTCCCAGGTCATTTCAGAAAAGAACAAATAAAAAAAATTCATATCATTTGCACTGGATTTGAACCCGGAACTACCCAGCGTTAGTAGGAACGGCTACTTACTACTAGACCACTGAAGAACTAGATGACGGGAAGTTGTATAACTAAATCAGATAATTAATAGAGTCTTGCATAGAATAACACTGATCTACAGTGATTGGGCCTAAGCGCTGATTTTAAATGGTTAGCTTTTTGTTAAGGTTTGGTGATCGACCTTTACCATTCACTTTCTAAAATTATTTTTTAGCGAGTAATTATATATGCGTACTACAGGATGTACAATAAGCGCATGAATTAAATTGTTTAAAAATTAAGTTTTGTTCAACCAGCAACGTGGTGGTCTAGTGGTTAGAAGAGAGGATTAGTAAGCGAAGATTCGTAGGTTCGAGTCCTGTCCGAACACTGATAATTGTCGTTTTACAACAAAAATGCTGACTTCTCAGAATTCCTTTCAGACAGTTAGTGTTCTAAATTAACTATAATCATAAATTCAGAGCAACTTGACAATTAACGATAATAGTAAATTCAGAGGGGATACTGGGTTGTTCAGTCGGTCTTCCCCCAAGTCTCACTTTCAGGTTTAAATTTGGTACCAATCTCCCGCGCTCAATCATATCGGAAATGGGCTATTAAGCTTTTTCGAAACGTTTTTTTTTTTTACAAACGTACCAGTTTCTTTGCGAGACAAGGTTTTCAAAGCATTTTTCTATTATACTAAATTCAAGGAGATTTTGTCAAATGTCCTCATCTCACCATCAATGCTGCCAAATGAACCAATGACTACCATAAATTTCACAAAGTCGTGTCTTACAGAAAACTGTTTAAAAGCATCTTGTAAAAGTTGGGTAGACCTCTGGATATGGCCAACAAAACGTCTGAATCGAAATAACATAATCTCTAGTATGATGCGGTTTATAAATATGTTATTTGCCGTCCATATTGGGAAAAACTGTGTCAGAGGTCTCGAGTATGTGCCGAGGGCATAGTTTTTCTCAATACGGACCCACCTAGGCCGGCGAATAACGTGTTTATTTTTTGTCGAGGAAAAACTGGTTTATAGGCGAGCTAATCAATCTAGGACGGGCAAACTCCGTTTATTACGCGCGAATTTGCATTTACGTTTTAGTTGGTGAAAACAAAATACTACTGAACAAGTTTTCAAATTTCTCGCCTTACCGCGGCAAAAATTGATGCTCGAAATCTTCATAGAGCATTTTAACAGGCTCTTTAAGGTCAGAAAACAGAACTGTATTAGAGGTAAGTTTACCTTGCAGAGTTTTTAACGTTTGCTAGTACTTTTTTCTTTAAATATGCAACTGAAGACAGTGACTCTAGCGTGAAACCTTCCGCCTCAACACAAAGGCATAAATTGAACGATAAGAGAAAACTCGTTTCTTCTTGAATTGAACTTAACAAAACGTCGATTTAAGAATTGAAAA
>JAEMWC010001295.1:170000-198263 GCA_016490735.1 Pachyseris speciosa
AGGAGTTTTTCCAGATAGACTGAAAATATCTAAAATTATTCCTATCTTTAAACCTGATAACGCTAGCTTAGTACAAAACTACTGACCAATTTCTATACTCCCTGCCTTTTCTAAAATTTTCGAAAGAGCTGTTTATAATTGTATATTTCAATTCTTAGTCGATAATGACATATTATTTAAACATCAATTCGGTTTCCGTCCTGGCCACTCTACTTCCCACGCTTTGATTTTGACAAAGTTGCCAACGCCGTTGACTGTCAAAAATACTTAGCTGGAATATTTCTTGACTAAGCAAAAGCCTTTGATACCCTAGATCATGCAATACTATTATCTAAATTGGAAGCTTGTGGCATCACTGGGACAGCCCATCAATGGATAACTGACTATTTTTGTAATAGAATACAATATGTCCAAATTGATGATTTTAAATCCGATGCTTTAAGACAAATTTGTGGCGTAACGCAAGGCTCTATACTAGGCCCCCTCTTTTTTATTATTTACATAAATGATCTCCCAGCCTGCTCTAGTTCTAATGAACTCGAATTTATATTATTTGCTGATGACGCCAGTATATTTTTTGAACATAGTGACCTGGATGTACTTACCTCCAATCTTAACGACCAGCTCCACAATGTTTCAACTTAGTTAAAAGCCAATAAGTTATCAATCAACGTCAAGAAAACAAAACTAATGATCTTCAGACCAAGGCAAAAAACGTTACCTATCAGTAGGCAGATTGTCATAGAAAATAATGTACTTGAACAAGTAGACAATACTAAGTTTCTTGGAGTTTATATTGATCAGCACCTTACGTGGAAAACTCGTGTAAATTTTATTACGGCTAAGATTTCTAAATCTATCGGGTTACTTTATAAAGCTAAATACTATTTGCCCTCAAAATCTCTTCTTACACTATACTATGCCCTTGTTTATCCTTATCTTACTTACTGCAATTTAATTTGGGCCTCTACTTATGTTACCAACCTGCAACGAATTTACCTACTACAGAAAAGAGGAGTCCGGACGATCTCCAAGGCTGACTATAAGGCTTGAAGTAAACCTCTTTTTGCAAATTTAAAAATTCTTGATGTCTTTAGTATCTACTCGCTCCAAGTAAGTTCTTTTATGTACTTATATCATCATGACGCTTTACCTACTGCTTTTAATCAAATCTTTCAAACTGGAAATCTGATTCATCAATATTCAACGAGATACTCTGACCTTTACCGATCTCATACCTGTAGAACAAATATCAAAAAATTTTCGATCCTGTTTCAAGGTCCTAGGATATGGAATTCATTACCGAGCAACATCAAAAACGCCCCGACTTTTAATATATTCAAGCGTGTGATCAAACCATTTTTTAAGGGCCAGACAAGACACAACCTAATTACCAGAACACTTTATATCTATCTTTTTGTCCAAGCATTCTCATATACTTAAAATACATGTCTTTTCTTAATTTTTAAATGCCGCCTAGTAATATTTAATGCCCGTGGGGGGGGGGGGGGATCTCTATTCCTCATAACCTTTGCTTCTCGGAGATTTCCCCGCCACAGTCCCTCATTCAAAGTTGTATGTTCACTTTAAATTTAATATTAATTAGCTATTTATTATCTTTTCTATTCTATTTGTAATTTATTCTATGTGGCGAGATAATAAAATAAAATAAAATAAAAATACTGCTTAAAGGGAAATATACTCTAACAAAACATTCACGCTAAATTGTTGGAAATAATCACTAGATTCCAAAATTTGTTTTGAAACATGGATGTAACATTTAAGTGTACAAAAAAATCGATGTCATCATCGCCCATTTTCGCTTTCAAATTTCCTGGGCGCGGCCATTTTTGGATTTGACGACGTGTAATGCTTGCAGCTATTGTCTGGAACCAAATGAAGCAGAGAATCCTTTGTGTTAAACAATAGGGCAACCATTACACGTGATCGAATCCAAAATGGCCGCGCCCGGGAAATTTAAAAGCGAAAATATGCGATGATGATATCCAATCCATTTTTTAGTTCGATTCACTTAGATGTTTTATCCACGTTTTAAAACAAAATTTGAAATCTGGTAATTATTTCCTACAATTTAGCGCCAATTTGTTGTAAGAGTGGAGTTTCCCTTTAAGTAGTGTTCATAACTGCGATGATCACTCACCTATTCATACAAAACTATGTGTCGGTTGAATTGATGTACTTGGCAGACAGTTCTTGGAATTTTGATTCAAAGGAATCCTAGAGGTACAAAAACTTCAGGAGCGCACTTTACCTTTTGCACTGTAACAGTTTTAAATACCGCGTACGACATTTCACACTAAAAGTAACTTGAGGAAGACTTGACTGATCCGGTAACTCTTAACACAACACAGTTAGAATCACAGTTAAACATATAGATACTTCGTTTAAAAATAAATCAGCTGTTTGAGAACTTTACTGTGATATCACCCAATGAAGAGTCTTAGTATTGTTTAGCCTGCGTCGCAGACGTGATCCAACCGCGGTTAGTAACGTCTGCGAAGCAGCACCGGATTCCTTGTTCTGTGTACCAGAAATTGAGTAGCGCTTTTGATTAGCCCGTCCCGAACAAAGGTTTTTGTTGACGGGCCAATCATAGCGTGTATTCAAATCATGCTGGTACATAGAACAAGGCGGCGGCGTTGCTTCGCAGACGTTACTAACCGGGGTTAGATTACGTCTGCGACACAGGCATGTAATGTTCCATCAGAGTAATACTGTATGTAATAGACTATAGGTGCAGCTGCAAAACCGTTATGAGCCCCATAAAGCGAGCTCCAGTATTACCCCGGCTTTTCATCTTGGACTCGACCCTTGTGTTGTATGGGAAGTCGCTAGCTAGATAGTTGCTACATTTCCAAGCATGTTTTATTTAAAGAATGTTTTAAAATGCCATTGATGACAACATAACTTAATGAAAAAGGAATTCACTAAAATATAATACCAATACTGGCTGTACGAACTTGGCGTTTCTGTTGTGTTGGTTCGTTTTTCCACAATATTCTACTTCGTCATACCATTTTATTCAGTGCAGGAGATCTTAACAGAGTAAGTGATTTTTTGAGGGCCTTTGAGCATAAACTGTTACAAATTGGCGTTTTAGTGTTTGACGTGTATTCTGTGCAACCTGTATTAAGCGGTCACTAAGCCATACCCCGAGGATGACGCTTAATACAGGTTCGACTGTATGCGCGTTGAATGTAAAAACAATGGAGCGCAAATACAAACAGCTACGGTGCTTCTCCAGTTTCATTAAACGACTGACAGGAGCTATTTTTAAAAATAATGTTGAGGGAACGACCGATTACAAAGCAAGATTTTCTTCATGGAGCCACCATACAACAGCTAATATAACATAAAACAGAAATGTAACTGAAACGATTACTTAACTGACCCAAGCTGATTTGCGACCTTGTGCTGTCGTCCCTTTTAACACGTCTGCGTCTCCTGCCCTCTTCTGAGTGTAGTAAAAATAGCAGCGATCAGTTGATGTCTAACGATCCAGAAGTAGCTTTCTTTCAGTGAGGTTGCAGATGTTGGTTTGTTGCTCATGTGTGGGCTGAGACCAAGTCATCGAAAGGAACAACGAGGGTTCACCATTCGTAAAACAAAAACGTTTGGGAACTGTAGTCAGTAATAAAACTATGATGCCGGTTTTCAAAACAGAGTGTTCAGCTCCATTTCCATTTTAACCAATGAGATTGCCTTTTTTGTAGTACAGACATAAACTTCATCTGGAACTAGCTTTCCTTAACATTTTGTAGTACGTCTGGTTATCTATCTCGATGATACACTGCCCTCGACAAATAGTCCGTTCGTAGAAACAATGAGAACGCATAGCATGCGCAGTATCTTGGAAACTGAGCGTTAACAGGAGAAGGGTTTGAGAACTTTACTGTAATATCACCTGATGAAGAGTGCTTGTGTCGCTGACGTGATCCAATCCCCGTTAATAACGTCTGCGAAGCAGCACCGAATTCCTTGTTCTGTGTACCAGAAATTGAGTAGCGCTATGATTGGCCGTCCCGGACAAAAGGTTTTAGTTGACGGGCCAATCATAGCGTGCACTCAAATTCTGGTACATAGAACAAGGCAGCGGCGTTTCTTCGCAGACGTTACTAACCGCGGTTAGATTACGTCTGCGACGCAGGCATGTATTGTTCCATCAAAGTAATACTGTATGTAATAACTACGTAGGTGCTGCAAACCGTTATGAGCCGCCATAGAGCGAGCTCCAGTATTACCCGGCTTTTCATCTTGGACTCGACCCTTGGCGGTTGTATGGTAAGTCGCTAGCTAGTCACTTATTTAAAGAATGTTTTAAAATGCCTTTAATGACAACATAACTTAACGAAAGAATTAAAAAGGTTGAAGTTTTATTCAATTTACGAGAGTGATGACGATACGGAAGTTTTCAAGTAACGGTCACTTTCTAAAAGGAATTCACTCAAATATAATACCTATACTGACAGTATGAACTTGGCGTTTCTAGTGTTGTGTTGGTTCGTTTTTCCACTATGTTCTACTTTGTCATACAATTCTATTCAGTGCAGAAGATCTTAACCGAGTAAGCCGTCATTTTTTGAGGGCTATTGAGCATATTAGAAACTGTTACAAATTGGCGTTTTTGTGTTTGATGCATGCGTATTCTGTGCAACCCGTATTAAGCGGCAGCTTGTATTAAGCGGACACTTAGCCATACCCCGAGGATGACCGCTTAATACAGGTTCGACTGTATGCGCGTTGAATATAATAGCAATGGAGCGGAAATATAAATAGCTACTTCAAATGCATCTCCGGTTTCATCAATAACTTATAACGACTGATAGGAACTATTTGAATAATGTTGAGGGACTGCGACCGATGGTAAAACTCACTGACAGTGGGCCAGTATACTGTGGGCAGCCGATTACAAAGCAAGATTTGCTTCATGGCCAGCCATACAACAGCTAACATAAAACAGAAATGTAACTGAAATGATTACTTAACTGACCCAAGCTGATTTGTGACCTTGTGCTGTCGTCCCTTTTAACACGTCTGCCTGTCCTGTCCTCTTCTGCATGTAGTAAAAATAGCAGAGATCGGTTGATGTCTAACAATCCAGAAATAGCCGTCTTTTACTAAGCGTGAGGCTGCAAATGCTGGTTGTTTGCTCATGTGTGGGTTCAACGCCGGAAGGTTTCACCATTCGCAAAACAAACCGTTTGGGAAATATACTAAGTAATAAAACTGTGATGCCGGTTTTCAAAACAGGGTGTTCAGCTCCATTTCCATTTTAACCAATGATATTGGCCTTTTTTGTAGCACAGACATACATGTATTTCATCTGGAACTAGCTTTCGTTAACATTTTGTGGTACGTCTGATTATCTATCTCGATAGTCTGTCTGCGTTGTATCCAGACAAGCTTAGGGCAGACAATGCGCCAAGGCTGTCTTTTGTAGGACCTATTGAAGGATGCACAACCGAAGATACTTTGTCCTTGACGAATAATCCGTCCCTGACTCGAGTTAACTATCAAAGAAACAAAGAGAACGCATAGTAAAACTTTGGAAATCGAGCGCAACAGTAAAACCGTGAACAATACAGCTCTATCAGAGCCCGCTCATGTAGCCAATTACAAAGCCATACGATTTGCATTTTGTTCGTCACTGTAGACCTACCCTGTAATAAGTGATTCGGCTTCAGGGTACCTAGCTAACAATGTAAAACAGAAATGTGACCAAAGCTGATTTGTGACCTTGTGCTGTCGTGTCGTCTAACATCACGCCTGCCTGTCCTGGCGTCGTATGCATCTAGTAGAAATAAGAGCTTTCGATGTGAAAAGAACTATAAACAGATAAGTCATCTTGAATAAACACGAGTTAAAATTTTGTAGCACGCCTGGTTATCCACCTCGATGCCTGTATGCGTGGTATCGAGACAAGCTCAGGGCAGATAATGCACCAGGGCTGTCTTCTGTAGGACCTATTTGAGAGATGCACAACTGAAGATACACTGCCCTCGACAAAATAGTCAGTTCATTACTCAACTTAATCACCAAAGAAATTAAACAAAGAGAACGCATAGCATGCGCAGTATCTTGGAAACTGAGCGCTAACAGGAAAAGGGTAAGCAATACAGCTCTGTATTGCCCGCTCAAGTAGCCAATTACAAAGCACGATTTGCACCTTGCTCATTACTGTAGACCGACCCTTTAATAAGTGATCCGGTTTCAGGGTACCTAGCTAACAAGGTAAAACAGAAATGTAATTGAAATGCTAAATGAAAGTTTTGTTGTTGTTTGAGTGCTTAGAGACTATATGTTTGACAGTTCATAACCCGTTCATCAGTATTTCGCCGGTGTTAACGACATGAGATGACTTTCATTTAGCACTGAGCTCGAGTGCTACGCAGCAAAACATTTTTTGTACACTTTCATTTAGCATTGAGCTCGAGTGCTACGCAGCAAAACATTTTTTGTACTAATGTAATTGAAATGACTCGCTTCACTGACCAAGGCTGATTTGTGACTTTGTGCTGTGGTGTCGTCTAACATCATGTCTGCCTGTCCTGGCATCGTATGCATCTAGTAGAAATAAGAGCTTTTGATATCAAAAGAACCATAGACAGATAAGTCATCTTGAGCGACTCACGGGTTAACCTTTTCAGTAGTACGTCTGGTGATCCATCTCGATGTCTGTCTGCGTGGTATCCAGACAAGCTCAGACAATGCGCCAAGGCTGTCTAATTCTTAATGGTAATAGATTTATATACGGCACATATCACATAGTTTCATGGCCGTTTACAATTCTTCTCTAGGGTAAGATCGGACGTCAGACTGTGAAGGCGTCTCTAACAGCCGCTATCAGTCCATATTTGATCTCACCCACCCACCCAACCCACACATGAATGTCAGGTGAAAGATAGAGATAGACCACCACACCGGGAACAACGTCCCCTACTCTTTTCGTACGTACAACCGAAGATACTTTGTCCTCAACGAATAATCCCTTACTAACTTGTGTTAATCACCAAAGAAACAATGAGGACGCAGAGCAGTGTCTTCGCAACCGAGCGCCAGCAGGAAAAGGGTGATCATGGGCAAATGAATACAGCTTTGTATTTCCCGCTCACGTAGACAATTACAAAGCAACGATTTGTACCTTGCTTGTCATGGACCTGCCATGTAGCAAGTGAGTCTGTAAGGTACCTAGCTCACAATGAAAAAAAGGAAATGTAACTGAAACTGAATACTTAACTGACCAAGGCTGATTTGTGACCTTGCGCTCTCGTGCCGGTTAACAACACGCCTGTCTGTCATGGTCTCGTCTTCATCTAGTAGAAATAGTAGAGCTTATGATGTCTACAGAAACAGATATGGCCGTAATTGCACTAGGCGTGAGGTGCAGATATAAACATACTTCAGTGTTTTTGCTCATGTGGTTCTTCATTTGCAAGGCAAAACGGTTGAGAACAATTCTAGTAAGTAATATAATTGTGATGAATTTTTATGGTCACGACATAATCTATGTGGAACGAACATGGGTTAACATTTTGTAAAGTACGTCTTGTTATACACCTTGATGTCTGTATGGTATCCAGAAAAGCTCAGGGTTGGATAATGCGCCAAGGGTGTTTTCTGTAGGACCTATCATTAGGGAGTTTAAGCAACGACTACGGCAACCGCATCGAAAGAGCCACAAAACAAGAGGTTTGACGAGCAAAAACAATGGCTTTGGTACATTTTGTTTCAGCCAAATTCTTTTCGTTGGCGGCGATGATCATGAGTATATACAGGATGTCAGATCAGCGGCAGTAGTTGCTGGATATGTGCGTGCTCATGCGATTAGCTCGCATTATCCCCCACACGTTCCTAGCCGTTCGCGCTCTTCGGTTTCCTTTGTAGAACAAAGGTCAAAGGGACAAACAAACTTGCGCGGGCGAATACCTATCCCGAACGTAGAACTAGAATTAGTCGGTCAAGCGATTGCCACCAACTTTATAAAGTTCACTAAGTAAGGTACATTTGAGAAGTTTTCAGTGCCAAACACAGCTATGGCTGGCTAAAGAGCTTCAAAGTTATACATGATCATGATCCAAAATTTATCTGCAAGGCATACAGAAAAGCTTGTGGTAATATTTGCGGTAGATTCTTTGGCCAAGCTAAATTCACGTTAATTAATAAAAAAAATTCAATACTCATTTTGCATGTACTGATTGCATAATTCTATTTAATATTAGCTGTTACAAGTAATAACGGTTTAACTGTTCATGCAATCAGTTCATTAATCGTTCAACGCTAAAACCATTTAACTATGGAAAAAACCTTTCACCTCTGTATTATTAATACTACTACTACTACGTTTTGTTTGTTATTTAATTGTACTCACACGACTTGTATTATTCATGAAAAAATAAATCAGCTGTGTTCTTTAAATGGTTACATTTCACATTTTTCCACCAATACGGCAGTAAATATAGTATTGTAGGTGATAAAATCCTTGCACTTTATATTTTTAAAAAATTCCTCGAGCAGTAAACAGCACGTAAACAAAGTAACGTACTTCGAGCATTGTTCTCTCAGAATTACTCACATGCCTGGAATCCTTCGAGAATGAAGATGTATTTGTCTGTGTTATACAGTGAAAGAAATCAGAGAGCTGTTCCCTTCGAGAGTAAGTTATTCTCATCATTATTAGTATCATAATTTGATGACTCACTTCGCAGCACTTCACTTGCTCTCAGTAACTTCTAGGTTCTTAACTTTAATGCCGTTCCCACCAATTTAGTTCCTGGATGGTTCGCTCACTTTCTGTAAGTTGAAAGCGCTGGATAACCGCGAATTAGTTACAACAGCACCGATATAAGTAATGGTAATAGGACTGAGTGGAGTCCAATTCGGTCTGTAATTAAATCATACGAGTGATAATTTCCGAGGAAAGATGAAGAGCAAAGTTATAAAGGAAAGGGAAATTTTGCATTAAAAGACTGACAAAGGAAGCGTAAATTGTTTAATATCGCTCTGAAATTGACTACAATCAAAATGCATGGTGATTGAAACCAAGGTTATGATTGGTTGATTTAAACTACAACTTTGAATGTGATTGGTTGATATAAAATACTACTTTGAATGTGATTGGCTTATTGAACTGTCCGATAACAAACTGTCCAATAACAAACTGTCCGATAACAACTTGGCAAGTGAATTAGTGGAAAATAGGAGTATTTTTTAAACCAATCACAATCGAGGAAATTGTAATTTTTATGATTAATTTTGAGATGACAGTTTATTTGTTGGCACTGACGTGATCGTTGCTTAAGCTCCGTATTGAGATACTGGCACAACCGAAGAGAGCTTGTCCTCGACGCATAATCCTGAACCATTTTTATCACAGGAAAATGACAAGAACACATAGCAAAACTTCGAAGCCGAGCACCAACAGATTGTGTGTGAGAAGAACCATATAAGCTCTATTTAGCCCCCGTGGGGCTTATTTAATTTCAGGTCTCATTAACAATGAGCTTATTAGCGAGGGGGAGACTTATTTCAAATCTTAAGCACGCCATTTTCGTCTTAAAATAATTTTTGTGTTCAATACTCAAACAACCGCAGTGTATATTTAGTTAAGAACAAACCAACTGGGCCGCATGAAGTGGTTTACGTAAGAGGGAATAGGAGAGACCAATTACAAAATCTGATGTTCCAAAAAAAGGGGGGGGGGGACTTATAAGAGAGCGGGGCTTATTACAAAAATCGACTTTCAAACGGGGGGCTTATTAGAGAGGGGGGTTTATTAGAGGGGGGGTTAATAGAGAGGGGTAGGGCTTAATGGAGCTTTTACGGTATAGCTATATATTGCCCGCTCAGAAACTGAAATGTAAATGAAGTGAATACTTAACTAACCAATGCAGCTGATTTGTGACCTTGTGCTATCATGACGACTAACATCACGCCTGCCTGTCCTGGACTCTTCTGCTTCTAGTAAACGTAAAAGAGCTTTTGGTCTTTAAATTTCCAGAAAGAGTTGTCCTCAGTTACTCAAGCGTGGCGTCCGGACATAAAAAACACAGGATGCTCAGTGAAGGAGATGGCCATTATCACCGAATCGTTTGGAATTTTTACGTGTTGTGTTCTGCTAAGGAAAAAGAGCTAATGATTTGGTTCTTGATAACGTAATGTTTTCGAAACATCCAGAAATAATACTGAGAAAATATTCGATGAATATTTCGATTTTTAACTGACGTTTCTGTGGTATTTGGATTCTGACCAATAGCAGCATAAGACGGAGCCTTGATCGTTAAATCATTGACTGTGCGGTGGACATGTGCGCTTGGCTCACCCCTCGCACATCACCGCAATTGACTTTACTTTCTTTTAGTTCCTCTTCGTCTCGTGTACACTCTTTGATTTTGCTCTTAAATAATAAATAACGAAAAGCAAGTATATAGCTTGTGCTTCAGTAAAGGCAAACTATTACAATTGTGATGGTTAAGAGAAAAAAAAAATCAAGTTCCCACCGACGGTAGACGATATTTATGCGTGTTCACATTACTGGTACTTCTCTCTCAGCGCAGTATTCTTAATATTAAGAAAGAGAGACCACTTAAAGATAAATCTTGTCGAATTTTTCATCTGCAGATTATCGGAACCATAGTTGTCCTTGAATGGGTAAGCGTGATACGTGAGTGCAGTTGAGTTCCCACGTGGACAACTGAGCAAAGAACAAGGATAAACAATCTAAATCTCGGGACCGAACTAGCTCGATCGAATAAAATTTTCTAACCGTGAAAACTATTTGAAAAGGTGAACTTGTATAGGCAGACCTCCTAAAATAAAATTGCAGTCCGTTCTTGCTCCGCAACCGTTCAGATCACCGCGATTAAATCCCACAAGTCATGTGGGGTGCGCGCAAACCAGGAAAAATGAGCCACGTTTCTCTGAAATTGCACTGTTTACGTCTTCATTCACGTTTCAAGGCAACCTTGGTCATTGGAGAATTTTCTGATCGGTTTTTTTCTACAAATTGTCAGTTACGACATATTCTTACCCGAGAAAAGTCTAATTGGTGAAAACTAGATAACTTACAGGGGATCAGAAGGTGCCTAGCACCTACACTTAAAAATTATAATGAACCTTAATTTAGAAAAAAAATAAAAGGTAGGGAAATACTGCAAGGGCTGGTCAAACAACGTGTAAAGGCGTAAATACTTACTATTACTTAGTATTTACGCCTTTTCACGTTGTTTGACCAGCCCTTGCATTAATTGCAGTATTTCCCTACATTTTATTATTTTTTGACTGGTCACGATCTATCTTTGATCCAGCGTAGAGCAAGTTTGATCGTTCACGGTTTTTTGCAGTGGTTTTCATAACCTTAAAAAATTTTCTTAATTAAGAACTTAACCGACCATAGCTGATTTGTGACCTCTCGCTGCTGCGCCGGCTAACATAGCTTGTCCTGGCATCTTCTGCCATGGTGTTTCCATCGTTCCCTAAGGTAAATATACAAAAAAAAGTACTGACAAATCTCCAAAAACAAATGTGCTTCATACATGTGTAACAAGGATATTATATAATTGTCAAAGACGTTACTCGGCGACAAGAAATCATTCCACTCTTCACTTATATCTGAGCTTCGACGCAATACAAGACACTGGCAATTGCTCTTGGATGCTGTTGAGTCTGCATGAAATCCTCCAAGCACCACCAGATTAATCGCTAAGAGACGACCGCGTATTATACATTAGTGTGCGGTGATGACGGGAATGAGCCACACATTCCAAGCCGTCAAGCTTTATAGACAAAATGCAAAGGAATGCGGGACACATTTTTGCTCCACTTTTTTGTATCGCGGATTTTCTATGCAGCATGGAAATTTGGTGCGTAATATACCCGTGAGTGATGAACAAATAACTATGAATGTATTCAGTTTCAGAAAACAGAAAAAAGGAAACTTTTGGCCATCACATGACTAATCAAAACGGGCGAAAAAACCTTTCGGTGTATTGCAACGTTTCCCCCAGTGGGCAAAGTTGAACTGAACTCAATGAAACTGTACGAGAACAACGTGGAAGCTTCACTTTTGGGTCCTTTGGAAAAAGTGCCGAGTTTGTTTGCTCTGAATGGTTGTAAATGGTCAATGGTATCGTAAAACTGATGTACGAGCCGAAGGAAGCGAATTTGTAATCCATCAAAACAACGGCAGTATGTGCGATTTTTAGTGGACTGGAACATTGTCTCACCAAACCTGGTGCGCGGAAACAAGATATATGAGAAATCAGAGAGCTGTTCCCTTCGAGAGTAAGTTATTCTCATCATTATTAGTATCATAATTTGATGACTCACTTCGCAGCACTTCACTTGCTCTCAGTAACTTCTAGGTTCTTAACTTTAATGCCGTTCCCACCAATTTAGTTCCTGGATGGTTCGCTCACTTTCTGTAAGTTGAAAGCGCTGGAATAACCGCGAATTAGTTACAACGGCACCGATATAAGTGATGGTAATAGGACTGAGTGGTGTCCAATTCGGTCTGTAATCATACGAGTGATAATTTCCGAGGAAAGATGAAGAGCAAAGTTATAAAGGGAAGGGAAATTTTGCATTAAAAGACTGACAAAGGAAGAGTAAATTGTTTAATATCGCTCTGAAATTGACTACAATCAAAATGGTGATTGAAACCAAGTTTATGATTAGTTGATTTAAACTACAACTTTGAATGTGATTGGTTGATTTAAAATACTACTTTGAATTGAATGTGATTGGCTTTTTGAACTGTCCGATAACAAACTGTCCGATAACAACTTGGCAAGTGAATTAGTGGAAAATAGGAGTTTTTTTTTAAACCAATCACAATCGAGGAAATTGTAATTTTTATGATTAATTTTGAGATGACAGTTTATTTGTTGGTGCTGGCGTGGTGGTTTGCTTAAGCTCCCTATTGAGATACTGGCGCAAGCGAAGAGAGCTTGTCCTCGACGCATAATCCTGACCCATTTTCATCGCAGGAAAATAACAGGAACACATAGCAAAACTTCTAAGCCGAGCACCAACAGAAAATGTGTGAGAAGAACCATATAAGCTCTATTAAGCCCCCGTGGGGCTTATTTAATTTCAGGTCTCATTAACAATGAGCTTATTAATTATTTTGTACAATAACCAAACAACCGCAGTGTATATTTAGTTCAGAACAAACCAACTGGGCCGCATGAAGTGGTTTACGTAAGAGGGAATAGGAGAGACCAATTACAAAATCTGATGTCCTCAAAGGGGGAGGGGGGGGGGGGAGATTATTAGAGAGCGGGGCTTATTACAAAAATCGACTTTCAAACGGGGGGCTTATTAGAGAGGGGGGTTAATAGAGATGGGGAGGGCTTAATGGAGCTTTTACGGTATAGCTATATATTGCCCGCTCAGAAACTGAAATGTAGATGAAATGAATACTTAACTAACCAATGCAGCTGATTTGTGACCTTGTGCTGTCATGACGACTAACATCACGCCTGCCTGTCCTGGACTCTTCTGCTTCTAGTAAACGTAAAAGAGCTTTTGGTCTTTAAATTTCCAGAAAGAGTTGTCCTCAGTTACCCAAGCGTGGCGTCCGGACATTAAATAACACAGGATGCTCAGTGAAGGAGATGGCCATTATCATCGAATCGTTTGGAATTTTTACGTGTTGTGTACTGCTAAGGAAAAAGAGCTAATGATTTGGTTCTTGATAACGTAATGTTTTCGAAACATCCAGAAATAATACTGAGAAAATATTCAATGAATATTTCGATTTTTAACTGACGTTTCTGTGGTATTTGGATTCTGACCAATAGCAGCATAAGACGGAGCCTTGATTGTTAAATCATTGACTGTGCGGTGGACATGTGCGCTTGGCTCACCCCTCGCATGTCACCGCAATTGACATTACTTTTTTTAGTTCCTCTTCGTCTCGTGTACACTCTTTGATTTTGCTCTTAAATAATAAATAACGAAAAGCAAGTATATAGCTTGTGCTTCACTAAAGGCAAACTATTACAATTGTGATGGTTAAGAGGAAAAAAAAATCAAGTTCCCACCGACGGTAGACGATATTTATGCGTGTTCGCATTACTGGTACTTCTCTCTCAGCGCAGTATTCTTAATATTAAGAAAGAGAGACCACTTAAAGATAAATCTTGTCGAATTTTTCATCTGCAGATTATCGGAACCATAGTTGTCCTTGAATGGGTAAGCGTGATACGTGAGTGTAGTTGAGTTCCCACGTGGACAACTGAGCAAAGAACAAGGATAAACAATCTAAATCTCGGGATCGAACTAGCTCGATCGATCAAAATTTTCTAACCGTGAAAACTATTTGAAAAGGTGAACTTGTATAGGCAGACCTCCTAAAATAAAATTGCAGTCCGTTCTTGCTCCGCAACCATTCAGATCACCGCGATTAAATCCCACGAGTCATGTGGGGTGCGCGCAAACCAGGAAAAATGAGCCACGTTTCTCTGAAATTGCACTGTTTACGTCTTCATTCACGTTTCAAGGCAACCTTGGTCATTGGAGAATTTTCTGATCGGTTTTTTCTACAAATTGTCAGTTACGACATATTCTTACCCGAGAAAAGTCTAATTGGTGAAAACTAGATAACTTACAGGGGATCAGAAGGTGCCTAGCACCTACACTTAAAAATTATAATGAACCTTAATTTAGAAAAAAAATAAAATGTAGGGAAATACTGCAAGGGCTGGTCAAACAACGTGTCAAGGCGTAAATACTTACTATTACTATTACTTAGTATTTACGCCTTTACACGTTGTTTGACCAGCC
Organism: Pachyseris speciosa; assembly: GCA_016490735.1. Lineage (NCBI taxonomy): Eukaryota > Metazoa > Cnidaria > Anthozoa > Scleractinia > Pachyseridae > Pachyseris > Pachyseris speciosa. Next base: position 184,806 of record JAEMWC010001295.1, read on the forward strand.
CTTGCATTAATTGCAGTATTTCCCTACATTTTATTATTTTTTGACTGGTCACGATCTATCTTTGATCCAGCGTAGAGCAAGTTTGATCGTTCACGGTTTTTTGCAGTGGTTTTCATAACCTTAAAAAATTTTCTTAATTAAGAACTTAACCGACCATAGCTGATTTGTGACCTCTCGCTGCTGCGCCGGCTAACATAGCTTGTCCTGGCATCTTCTGCCATGGTGTTTCCATCGTTCCCTAAGGTAAATATACAAAAAAAAGTACTGACAAATCTCCAAAAACAAATGTGCTTCATACATGTGTAACAAGGATATTATATAATTGTCAAAGACGTTACTCGGCGACAAGAAATCATTCCACTCTTCACTTATATCTGAGCTTCGACGCAATACAAGACACTGGCAATTGCTCTTGGATGCTGTTGAGTCTGCATGAAATCCTCCAAGCACCACCAGATTAATCGCTAAGAGACGACCGCGTATTATACATTAGTGTGCGGTGATGACGGGAATGAGCCACACATTCCAAGCCGTCAAGCTTTATAGACAAAATGCAAAGGAATGCGGGACACATTTTTGCTCCACTTTTTTGTATCGCGGATTTTCTATGCAGCATGGAAATTTGGTGCGTAATATACCCGTGAGTGATGAACAAATAACTATGAATGTATTCAGTTTCAGAAAACAGAAAAAAGGAAACTTTTGGCCATCACATGACTAATCAAAACGGGCGAAAAAACCTTTCGGTGTATTGCAACGTTTCCCCCAGTGGGCAAAGTTGAACTGAACTCAATGAAACTGTACGAGAACAACGTGGAAGCTTCACTTTTGGGTCCTTTGGAAAAAGTGCCGAGTTTGTTTGCTCTGAATGGTTGTAAATGGTCAATGGTATCGTAAAACTGATGTACGAGCCGAAGGAAGCGAATTTGTAATCCATCAAAACAACGGCAGTATGTGCGATTTTTAGTGGACTGGAACATTGTCTCACCAAACCTGGTGCGCGGAAACAAGATATATGAGGGATAAGGAAGACAAATGTCCAAGCTATGCTTCAAGAAATGGCCTCTTGAAATTTGTATAATGCCTGGCACAAAAACTGGTCCCGCGGCCGAACACCACAAAAACAACAATTAAGAAGAACGAGTTTTCTTCTTTTTAAAAAAAACATCGTATTTGTACGGATCGAAAGTTTGAAGCTGATGATTGATACGTTACATCGAGTGCAGGTTAAAGAACATTTTCAACTTGTGTTAATTTTTAGTTTTTTAATAATATACATGACAAAATAAATTTCTCGATTCTGATTGGCTAAGAGAAAGACATTTTTCAGGAAACACGATGCAGAAAAAAGGTAATTCAGTGCAGAAAAAAAGAAATACAAAGAAAAAAAACAGAGGATTCTGACTGGTTGACAAACAAAGCTACTGAAATTGAAAAAGCCTGCTTTTTTGAGTCTGACTTCAGAAGTAGGCTTTTGAAAAATCTTATTTTGTCATTAACATAGTTCAGTTTTAATAAATATGGCGAGGATGGTGAAGGATGGAGACTGAGATTGAAACGGATTACAAATGATCTTTTTGAACAATCGAGGCTAAACTTTTCAAAATCCAAAGACTGTGACGTAGTTCCTTTAAAGCCGACTTTTTTAAAAGTTATATCAATAAAAGGCTTTTTTGAATTTGATAGCTGAACGCGAGTAACATGTCATGTAGCACTGATAAAAATGTGGAGTTATAGGCGAAATCAGTAATTTAACGAAATTTACGAATATTCAACTGGAATCGCATTTAATCCAAATCTACCGACTTTAATCGATTCAGAGACGTCGTAATTTACTCGCAATTAACTCCTGAAGTTAGATCCGTGCATGTAAAATGCGACGTTTAAACCAGGTATATTATGATGATAATGAGAACCATCGCACTTACCGTTTGTTAGATCATCAAAGCTTTTATTCTTTTTCTTCCTCTTTTGCATTGATCTGGTCGTTCGAAACATACCTGAAGGGTAGTAATATAAATATTCAATACAGTTTTCAACATTTTCACTTCTGATTTCTGTGAAGAATCTGAAAGACCTCAGTTGAAACCGCGGTTTGTCGATTAATGATAACTGCTTTTTTCACGGTCAACGGTTAAATTTTAACCAGTTTGGCGGCTGTCGGCTAGTCCCATTGAGACCCTCCTACGAGGGGGTGAAGAAGAGAATCAACAACAACAACAGAGTGGAAAGTAAAAACGTTTGGAAACGGAGGTTATCGAAAACGATGACGAAATAAAATCAAAAAAGTCCACTAGAAGGAACCTTTTTACCGTTTTCAAACTTTCACTTGTGGATCGGACAACAAAATAAAACAACAAGGATTCGTTTGGAGACAGGCATAACATCCTCTGTGTGGGTGGATCTCTGTTGTGCTTTAATTGAGGATTGCGTGAAAGTAAGTTGGGTGATCAACTGCACGGGTAGCCAAAGGGAGGATTTTATCAGAAAACAGTCTATTTTTAAGAAACACAAATTCTCTGTCTGACAAAGTTCTTTCTACCTCGAATTTTCTTGAGTAGTGGACGTTTGTGGCTAGTTGAAGCTGTAAGGAAGAAAACAACAGAAAAGTCAATATACTATTTTCATTGATGACAGTTTTAACTCAGCTAGCAGTATCCGAACAACGGTTCGCCAATTCAGCGACTGAAAAATTGGTCAAAAGACTGGCATTTGGGGCTTTGTTGCCAAACAAACGGTGCTATGCAGCGCAATTCGGGTATTGTTGTCGGTTTTTTGGCTGTGATAATTTCAAAATGCACCATTTAGTACTATAATTATTTTACACATTAGTATGTCTTTCTGTCAAAATTTAAACAAGAAATAAATCATAAAAGCAAAAGTGGTACATTTGACGCCTATATGCCTCATTGGGCGTCAAAGGGTTAAAATAACAAAAAACGAGCGTTGATTTTACAACTCACAATAATAAACTATTTTGTCATTTAATTACAGTGAGTGAGTGAGTGAGTGAGTGAGTGAATCAATCGATCAATCAATCGATCGATCAATCAATCAATGGCCATTTCGGTTAAGCGGATAAACATTCGACGCGTGAACGGGTTTTGAACCCATGACCACTGAGACAAAAAAGTTGTGACATTCTGAGAAGTCACTCGTGGAACTTCACTGTTGCATGATTAGACCAATATAAATGTAACCAAGGCAAAATGTTCGCGCAACTATGTTGCATTGCAAGTTGTGATGATTGTCTTTTTTACGCGCATTTTTTTAAGGGTGGGGGAGGGGGTGGTGGGGGGAGGGGGAATAAATATTTGCGTCAGACATATCCTGCTCACCTTTTATTCATAAACTTTGTGATCACGGCACCTCCATGCGTGCCATGATTACATTTGGTGAGTCGGTAGCAATACCGTCGCGCTAACTTAGCTTGCAACGTAAAAACACAATACCGTTGACTTGTCGGAAAATTTTCTTTTATCACTTTGTCCAGATGTACTATGGTATGAGCAGAGAAAGAAGAAGTTGGTTGTACAGTAATGATCCGCACCCCCTATACCTTCGTAGCTATGCCTTACCATGAAGGTCTTCTTTCGACTGAAATTCGGAGTGTTCTCCAGTAGGCTCTTCCTGCTCTTCCCTCTGTTCCAGTTTTTCTTTTTGTAAATAAAATGTAACGGTGAAGAAAAAAAATAGTACTAGAGTAGAGTGTTTGCAGTCCTTTTCTGTATAATCAAAGGTGCAAGCACATCAAAGCGCGGCGCTATGATGACAATAACAATAGCAATGACAATGGCAATGGCAATGACAATGGCAACGACAACGACAACGACAACGACAACGACAACGACAACGACAACGACAACGACAACGACAATGACAACGGCAATGGCAATGGCAATGACAATGGCAATGACAATGGCAATGGCAATGGCAATAACAATGGCAATGACAATGGCAATGGCAATGGCAATGGCAATGGCAATGGCAATGGCAATGGCAATGGCAATGGCAATGGCAATGGCAATGGCAATGGCAATGGCAATGGCAATGGCAATGGCAATGGCAATGGCAATGACAATGGCAATGGAAATGGCAATGGCAATGACAACGGCAATGGCAATGACAATGGCAATGGCAATGGCAATGGCAATAACAATGGCAATGACAATGGCAATGGCAATGGCAATGACAATGGCAATGGCAATGACAATGGCAATGGCAATGGCAATGGCAATGGCAATGGCAATGGCAATGGCAATGGCAATGGCAATGGCAATGACAATGACAATGGCAATGGCAATGACAATGACAATGGCAATGACAATGGCAATGACAATGACAATGGCAATGGCAATGGCAATGGCAATGGCAATGGCAATGGCAATGGCAATGGCAATGACAATGGCAATGGCAATGGCAATGACAAGTACAATGACAATGGCAATGGCAATGGCAATGGCAATGACAATGGCAATGACAATGGCAATGACAATGGCTATGGCAATGGCAATGGCAATGGCAATGACAATGACAATGGCTATGACAATTACAATGAGCAATGACAATGACAATGACAAGTACAATGACAATGGGAATGGCAATGACAATGACAATGACAATGGCAATGACAAGTACAATGACAATGACAATGACAATGGCAATGACAATGGCAATGGCAATGACAATGACAATGACAATGACAATGACAATGACAATGGCAATGACAATGGCAATGACAAGTACAATGACAATGGCAATGGCAATGACAATGGCAATGACAATGGCAATGACAAGTACAATGACAATGGCAATGACAATGACAATGGCAATGACAAGTACAATGACAATGGCAATGATAATGGCAGTGACAATGACAATGACAATGACAATGGCGATGACTCTCTTGAATAAGGAAGAAAAATCTAGCCCTCCCCTTTGACACCAGAGTGCTTAGCAAAGAAAAGAGAAGATCGAGAACTATCACGATTTGAAGCACGAGATCAAGCGGATATGGAACTGTCGATCGGTCCATGTCATCCCAATAGTTATTGGAACATTGGGGACAACCTCGAGGGGATTTGGAAACTGGCTAAACCTACTGGAAATGTCCTACCACATGGAACTCGTGCAGCGGGTGTGCTTGCTGGGAAAAATCATGAGAAAAGTGCCTTTACACTTAAGGACAGGCTTGATGGTCATGGTATGGTCAGACGGTACAGGGCATCCTAGGCCACAGGCAGTGGCCCGATGTTCTGTATTATTTCCTGCATGAGCAGTGATTTAGCCATAATAATAATAATAATAATAATAATAATAATGATGATGATGATGATGATGATGATGATGATGATGATTATCATTATTTAAAATAGATGCTACTGCATGTAAACATAACCTAAAGCCCCGGCTTAACGATCAAACATTTTCGTCCAACATCGTGTTTGCTAAACAACACAATCAGGGTGGGTGGCTAAGTGGACAAACATTGTTCAACCAAACACCAGACAAAGTCAGTCCACCGAACGATTTTTGTGTATTATCGCTGAAATTTCGATTTTATGTGGTTCATTTGGTTGCTTTTGATATACCCGCTGTGCATGCTTCGCTGGTTGGGGTGTCTAAACGTTGAAACATTTGTTCGCAACGCGAAATGTTGGATGAAAATGTTTCATTTAAATCAAACATGGAAACTGGCCATTCCAATGCAAAGTTGAGAGAGGCGGCTAAACGGTCAAACATGTTCTTCCAACACTATTTAGGGTGAAAGTGTTTGATCGTTTAGCCGGGGCTTGAAGCTATCCCTAAAACGACTAAACATGGACGGTGTTACCTCTAAGTACTGTCAGCTCCTGCATTTGGCGTTCTACATTTTGCTTTAACTTCTGAAATTCTTGCCTCAGTTCCTGCATTTCTTGCGCTGTCACCACTTCAATTTGCAAAGCAAAATGAATAAGTATAAAACCAATACTGCCTACTTATGTAGGGAAATAGATGTTGGAGGTGCAGCATTCGCACATGCAAACGTGATGTGTTTTCATTCATTCATTCATTCATTCATTCATTCATTCAGTCAGTCAGTCAGTCAGTCAGTCAGTCAATCATTCATTCACTTAAAAAAACGTTTTTAACGGGTCACATTTTTACATTAGGTCGACACAACAGGTCTGAATGTGACAATCTCTTGTTGCGCGGATTCCGGTTCTAAAGCTCCTGCATTCAAATCACGTTCTAAATACGATGTAAAATCTCTCAGGACAGCGTACACAGATTATAAAGTTATAATCATTGGGCCATTAGCTTACCCTTTAGCTCTTTCAATTCTGTTCGCAGGGAAAGCAGTTGCTCCTCAGCTGAGGCTAAAATTGGAACAGTTTAACATGATATCATGAAAGGAATTCGATTGCCTGCCGGCATGTGTTCATGCAACAGGTTTTCAAATAAAGATGGATCGTTTTTGAACTAAAGGAAGATGTTCAGAGAAGAAGGAAATACGTACGTTTCCTACCACAGGTGGTTCCTAAATGTAGGGTAACCCGCGGTTAGTTGAGTCTATTTAAACTCATATGCATCCTTACTATGGACCACTGTTGTCATAGCTAGGTTTCAAGGCTCCTATTGATAGCAGGTCTTTTGTATATGTCCTGAAGGGACTACCCTGCTTAAATAAAGGTGTTCTTTTTACTATAGCTATTTCAAGTAACGTTGTGAGAGGACCTACGCGACGAGCCCGTATGGTGATCTGGGTAATTTATCTATAAATGTTCCAAACTCAGCTTGACTCACCCCTACAGAGATATAAGATCATACCGTAAAAGCTCTACAAAGTCCCCCCGTCTCTATTAACCCCCCCCCCTCTCTAATAAGCTCCCCCGTTTGGAAGTCTGTTTTTGTAATAAGCCCCCTCCCCTTTGGGACATGAGATTTTGTAATTAGTCCCTCCTATTCCCTCTTACGAAAGAGGCTCAATTGATTTGTTTTTTAAACAATTGTACAGTCAAACACATAATGCTGTTTGGTGCACTGTATTAAATAATAAAGTTTCACTGTAGTTGTTTAAGTTTTGTACAAAAACTATTTTAAGACGACAACAAAGTGTTTAAGATTTGAAATAAGCCCCCCCCCCCCCCCTCTTTTTTAAGCCCCCCTCTCTAATAAGGCCCCTGTTTGGAAGTTGGTTTTTGTAACAAGTTTTCTTTCAGCCTATTGGATCGACAGCGCAAAATGTAGCCGAATGGCAGACCTGGCCGAATGGTAAAGATTTACAACTACCCATGTCCCCTTTCGGCCTTGTCGCCTAAACGTTAACTGAAATAGGTTTTTCCAGGTTTTTATAACCAACCCTGTTTTATTTGAAGAATCATGTGCCGACGCATCCTAATACTGAAGTATTTTTCTGTGGCTTATGACTATGCTGGAAAACTATTCCACAGTAAAAGCTACCGGAATTTGAGCTACTCACAATTTGCCTTTTGGCTTCCACTGCCCTTGCTAAGATACGCCTTTCCCGCATAGTTATGAGTAGCGTAAAAACATCTTCGATCGCGCTTGGAAGCGTCGTCCTTAACTGAAACCCTCGGGCAATCCCGAGCAGAGCGTATGTGCAATAACAACAGGAAGCACCGTTCTTAACAGTTCAATTTATGAATGTTGGATGATTAGTTTTCACTTTTGGCATCAAATTTACTTTTATCCATAGTTTGAGCGCAGCACTTTTTCTTATGTTATTTTTCTCACGGGCGGGTGCTTTGTTTTCGGTGGTGGTGGGGGGAGACGGGTGGGGGTTGTTTTAGTACTATGGTGCACATCAGGTCTGTGCTGTCTTCTTTTGTGACATTAATTAGTTTCGCATGTCTTTCTTTTTCGATAGCTGGAGTTACATAGGATTAGCCTTACCTTTAAACTTGTTCAATTCTTCGAACTTACGCTCAGTCACGGCGTGCAATTGCAAGGCACTCATTTCTCTGTTTACCCTCTTGTCAAGGGCTGCCTTATAAAAATAACCCAAAAAATACGAAATTGCACAACACAGCGATTAATGTATCGTCACTGAAGAACTGGAACGTAATATATTTTCACTCCGTCTGCTTCGAACTTAAACTTATTCGTGTTACGACAACAACAAGCTTTATTCTGCATGACCGTAAAATGTTACAGTATTGCGAAAGCAAATCAAAGGGTTAAATTAGAATTAAACTAGTTTGATAAGTTTGTTTCGTAAATTAAAACACGAGGAAATAAACCGTATATTAATAAAATTACCATTACAGTTCATCAATTCAACAAATTCAGTAAATAGTAACTGCTTACTATTCAAGATTCTCAAATGAACAAGGATCCTCTCAGTTGTGAACACAGTTTATGCAATTGCGAAAAGAAGCCTGAAAAAAATTCAGGACTTCAACAGGGTTTGAACCCGTGACCTCGCGATACCGGTGCGATGCTCTAACCAACTGAGCTATGGAGCCGCTGACGTTGGGAGCAGGTCAATTGTGGGTTCATATGTTCCCGTGAAAGAAATAAGTGTGAATGATATAAGAAATAAATTATATATAAACTGCGGAAATGAAATCAAATGAAAAATGATCCTCGCAGGATCATTTTTCATTTGATTTCATTTCCGAAGTTGATATATGAGTTATTTCATATATCATTCACATTCAAGATTCTATTAACTATTTTGTCATCAATCAATATCAATATTTATTTATTTATTTATTTTATTTCATTAACTTCGCCATTATATTATAAAAAAAAAAAAAAAAACCCTTACAATCAATACGTTTGGCAGGGACATCGCAACAGCTAAGTAGCCAATTACTGCGGGCCCAGAAATAAAATATATATAAAAAGAAAGAAAAAAAAAACACTTTACACGCAGCACATTATTGGTACGTCAGGCAAGTAAAAACTATAATGGTCCAACGTGTCGGCGACCTCATGACGCCATTCTCAAGGAATGAATAATAAGAGCGAGTTCAAAGGAGTAAGATCTTAGATTGCTGGATCGTGCTTTCCGCTTATCCTCGTCATGGATTTACTTTTCGGATGAGTGTGAACGTTTGAAGTTTGTGTTTTCTCGCCTAAAGTACCCTCTACACCTCATCAACTCCACCATTAACGCCTTTATCAACTCGAGAGTTGCTGACCAGCAGACATCGCAGGCCTCGCCAGTAATGGTGGAAAATGACATGACCCGAGTGATCATACCTTTTAAGGATCAAGATTAATTTTTATATTCCGCTGACATTGTTAAGACTCAGTTGAAAGACCTTAGTCTTAAGCTCCAAACTACAATGATTATCCAGCCCGTATTTGTTAGTCGAAAAATTGGCCAAGACCTCCAAGAATTCGAGCCCAAACCACAGCGTGTAAGTTACCGTTTTCAATGTAACCTGTGCGATACAGGTAGCTATGTTGGTTATACTCGTGGACATCTGCATGAACGCGTTGTTGGCCATACCAGCACTTCATCCTCTGTCCGTAAACATTATGATAATAATCACGTGAGCGCAGTCCCTGGAGACCTCCTTAGTTGTTTCAAAGTATTGAAATAATGCAAGAACAAATTTGATTGTTTAATTAACGAGTGCTGTACATCAAACAATCAAGACCACGCTTGAATGTACAAACAGATTCGATCCGTGCCAAAGTATTTATTTAAATTAACCCCGTTTACGTAAATGTAAGATGTTACTCCTTTGAACTCGCTCTTATTATTCATTCTTGAGTGTGAATGGCGTCATGAGGTCGCTGAAACGTGGGAACAGTATATCGCTAGTTCTAACTAGCCTGTGTATTTCTAAAGCATTATTAATATAAATATCAATATCAATACTTTGTTTTAACTCTTGAAGGCAGACTGTTCTAGAGCTGCGTCATAGATGTAAATAACTGATTTAAATGATTTCTTCATAAAATTTAGGTTAAATTTAGGTGCACATAAATTAACGCCAGCTCTAAGGTTATATTGCGTTGTCCTGACGCTAAAAAAGTCCTTGATGTACTTCGAACTGTTATGATCCTAAGCCATTTATACAGCAGGATAAGAGATTGCTGTTTTCTCCTGTACCTTGGGGGTTTCCATTCAAATAATACGTAACAAATCCTCAATAAAATGGAAAAAAAAACGCAAACTAATAGGCATGTCTAATTCATGAATACTTGGGCCAACGAAACAGAAAGTGGATTTCATCTTCGATATCATTCATATCACAAAGACTGCAAAGTCTTTCACATCTTGGAATATTTATCATATCTACCGGTTTCAATTTTAAGTTTATGATTACCAATTCTCAATTTCAGCAACGTTTTTCTATTACAGTTTTTTCTGGTTATATCTAAATAAATTGAGGGTGCAAAGTTGTTTTTGAATGAGCTACAAAATTGTACTTTTTTTGAATGCTGAAGGTATGTTTCCAGTGATCGATATATCTCATTTTCACGACGTTTAAATGTCGCTAATCATAGTGTTATCTAATGCACTATGATCCAAGTCAGGATGATCATAGCAATAGTAAACGTTTATGAGATTGGACTGATAAAAGCTACTTTTGCTATGAGAATGAAGATCAATTGAGTAAACTCGAAGATAAAATATATGGTCATTTCGCTTGCTTTAAAACTTGTTTAAAAACCTTTTTTCCTGAACAAAGCTTAACTTTTGTTCCAATCAAAGTTCACTTTTTTTCCTGCGATCGAGCAAGTGAACGTCTGCGAATCGTTTGCAATCACGCATAACCTAAACAGGATTTAATTACTGGATATACTAACCTTGTTAAACGGACACTTTCTTTCCCTGATCGGAGCCTGTTTTCAACATCTGGAAAGAGGACCGGACAGCAATAGCACAGCAGCTTAACTTTTTTCAAATTCCAAACGACGTCATTCCTGAAGAAAAATACAGCTGCCGTCAGATGAAACCGCAAAGTAGCCTATTCAGTACTTACAGGCATTTACGTACTTGGAAAGCAAAATACCTCGCGACCCGGCATAACGCTCAACCCTCATGCGTCTTAGAGAACTCTTTCAATCAATCTGTTACGTCGTGTTTTACCTCCCGACGTTTTTGTGTTTCACTAAATACCAGAATCCACGTTTTGAATTACATCAGTTTCATTTCAGACGCGGTCCTTCCAAATCTACAGGTTCCCGTGCCTTCAATTTGGGTAATTTCGGATTTATCGGTATGATGTGGTCAAGTATTTTTTTAGTACTGGAAAAATCTTGAAGGTACAATTTCCCTAACCGAGAAGCGAGAGCTTTAGCAGGCACCGCGCAGGGGAAGGGCTGTAAACGGCAAGTGATACTATTTAACGTTTGACCGATAACTGATTATTCTTCTTTAAAACACTTCTTTTTTTGTTGCTGAAAGTAAATAAGTTTCACCACACCATGTAAGCTGCATTTCCAGCCATTTCAGAGGACTTCAAATTTAAAGATTTTCCGGGGGAGCATGCCTCCCGAACCCCCACTGGTTGACTCACGCTAACGCGTTCGAAGCGAGCCCCTCCTGTTGCAAACTTGCTGCGCGGGCCCTGTTTAGGTACTACAGTACTACAGCAGCGCCACATCTGGCCTTTAAAGCGCAGTTGCTTACAAAAATTTTGACAGCTGCTCGCTGGGGACCGCATGGCAGTCCTCACGTACACTGTGGAGTTAGTGACAGTGCGCCTCTTGCTTTTCTTTTCTTTTCTTTTTTTTTTAATAATCTTTATTGATATTAAATATTGTAGAGCACAAATACAGATACAATTACAGGACCGATAAAATTACGTACACTTACAGTTAGAGAATTACTTACATTACAAATACAGAAATAACAAAACAATAAAAATACAAGACAAAAACTAGAAAATTCTTGCTGTCTTGTATTTTCTAGTTTTCACTTATTTAATAATAAAAGTATTTATATAGCGCCTATACTTTCCAATGCTAAGCTTATTTAATGGCGGGACTTCACCTAAACACCGTTTTTGCGTCGCTTGACATCAATTTGACGTTAATATCTCGTTCGCGTTTCAAGCAATCCAAAATCCCTATGCTCATCCCACGAAGCTGTATTGTGGGATATTTTGTGAATTTTTTGGTGATTTTTGGGCATATTTGGGAAGAGATAATTTTTCCAAGGATTTGTTAAATTTAGGGAAATAGGGAATATTGACGATTTAATGAAGGTTTAAAATTAGAACTTGAAGTGGAAAATTAGTAGATGGACATCAAAACCGTTCCCCATTCACCTTTAGTGCCCTTGTGGGGTGTCAACTGTCTGGTGGTGTTTCAAAACATTTTTGTACATTTTAATCTCTTCTTTAAACTCCTTAAAATTTCACTCCCATTCACCTCAAGTCCCACCTTAGTGGCATTCATAGGCAGTCGTTATTGTCATCATGTCTTATCTTTTTTTTCTGTATTATCCGGATCTATGTAAATGGTACAAATACCGTCGATTGCATCTACCCGTGAACGCACGCGCCCAAAACATGTTTTCACTTGACGTCAGACGTCTGCGTTTCAGGTGTCAAACTTTAAAGTTTTCCGCCCAAATGTGAAGTTTCTGCTAGTGTTTCACTACTTGTTGGGATATGTTTTCAGTCAACAAGAAAGGAAGAAATTATCAAAAAGGCGTCCTACTTTCAATACATATCATATATATCAGTAAAGGGATTTTCACTGACTTTCCTCAGATTTCTTGACTACGTTGACAGAACACCGAAGGAACTTCACATTTGGGCGGGAAAACTTTAAAAGTTTGACACCTGAAATGCAAACGTTTGGCATCACGTGAAAACATGTTTTGGGCGCGTGCGTTCACGGGTAGATGCAATCGACGGTAAACTGTTGTTGAAGAAAGGATATATACATTTCTTATCAGCAAGTTGGGTGTGGTTGAACATGAAGTATGTTATTTATTACTTTATTCTTGTGACTAGACTGTTTATCAAGCCAGTTGGGGACACAAGTCTAGCTCACTAAATTACATCAGACATGAGACGAAAAAAAGCATTTTGTGTACGCAAAGATGTTACGCACAACAAAGAATAAAACTGTAAAAATAGATACGCAGGGAAAATAGCAGTAACACAATGAACCGCATCCATTCTCCCTGTTCTGACAAACTTGCTCAATTGTCTTCTTCACAGCAGCTGCAAATGTTATTTAGCGGGCTTTTTGTCTCAAGTTGGAGTCGTGGGTTGGAAAATTCCTACTTTAAAAAGTACGAAAAACTATCGGCTGTCGAGAAAGTTTTAAACCCATAGTGCAAAGCCCTGAGGGAGAGAGCGAGGGCGCCTGTAGCCTGTAGTTATTTATTTAAAATTCGATCCTTTCAATGGCATCGATGATGAATGGAACAAACCAGAAAAACTCTTAAGAATCAGGCTTACTTTCTATTAAAGGCCTTGAACTTGGATTTCCACGTTCACAGAAAGCGTCCTAACGTTTCGTTGTGTGGGATCT
>JAEMWC010001296.1:0-62500 GCA_016490735.1 Pachyseris speciosa
TTTTTTAAACAAAGTAGCACTGCTAGCATAGATTCACATATTTTGATAATTATCGGATCACTTTTTAGTCTTGATGACAGGCGCGTTGATTCCCAATTCCCAATTATACGCTTACGTTGTTCGATGTTTTAGCGGTATTTGCAGTTTACTGAGCTCGGAAGTGGGGCCTGAGACTAGGGTGCACGGAAACCGGAAGTCCAGTGGTAAGCCATGGGTTCCGATACCTCTTTTAGGGAAGTTTACAAAATGGCGTCAGCTTTGCCAACCGATTCGAGTGTGAAAAACTTACAGCCCTCTCGCACTACTTGAAAGCAATCGTTATGCTGCAGTATAACAATTGCAGATAAACTGTATGAGAGTGTGCATCAGTAAATAAACCATTTGTCATTGTTTATTTCAAGCATTTGTTGTGGTATAGCCCTATAATGGCCTATACGGGGAGGCTCCGCCAGAAAGGGGTACCTTTTTCACGCCGCTTCAGGTATATGAAAGGGTAGGGATTTCACGAGTCGAAGTATATGAAAGGGTCGGGAAATCTGTCATTGAGGGGTTTAAAAGTGCCTGCCATTAAAAACATTCCAACGCATACCTTATGACTGCACTGTTTTAATTTATTGAAGGCTACGTGAAAATGACAAGAAGACTTCCTGTTTTAGGTATACGAAAGGGGTACTATTTGTCAATGAAAAGTATACGAAAGGGGTACCTTTTCTGTCAATAAAAGGGTGAGGGGTCGAACCTCGGGGCGGAGCCTCCCCGCATGAAATTGTTTTTAGTACACCAACCCCTCCTCCCCGGGAGGTATTAGTTGTGAAGAAGTTCGGAGCATGAACAGTAAACGGACACAGGAGCCAAGACGGACACGAAAAAGGATATATAAAGCTAACAAGAATAAACGGCTTCCTATTAATGAAAATGAATTTGGACTTATTTGTCGTGGTTTTAAAGAGCACAATTTCAAAAAAATAGCATAATATAGAAAAATGACCATAATTTTAGCATAATTGGCCTAAAAAGAGCAGTGCTATTAGCATAATATGCTACTTTTGCTAGCACAATCTATAAAAGCCTACTCCAGAATCCATGAGGAGACTGCACAAGTCAGGGATTGTGGGATTGCTTTGGTATACACTTCACTTCTGGACGCTTGCCTTGTTAAAACAAGAGCTATTTCAGCGGATGTGAAAGCGTCCAAAAGTGAAGTGTGTTTAAAAATATGCTTCGTATTTAAAAATATGCTTCGTCAAAAGCAGCTACTACCGCTGCCATTTATACAAGTTTCCTGTCTGCTCAAACGGCGCTACAATTCCTTACGCGTTCCAGTCTCTTCGCAGTTTTTGGATGGCAGAGTCGTGATTTGCATAGTTTAATTCGTTGATGCATGGGCTCCTGGTTGATGTGAATCATAATGACTATCACTGAATATTGCTGACTTCTGTCACTGAATATTGTTGACTTCTGAAGGTTGAAGGTTTTGTCTTGTTACCTGACTTCTTTGAAGGTTCTTTAAATATTAAGGTGAGCAATGGATGGTAAAGGCTGGTTTCCACGGAGTCGGAGTCGTAGTCGTAGTCGGAGTCGTAAGAGCGCTTATGACCCAGTGAACAACACAAACCGGAGTTGTAAGGGAGTCATAAGCTCGACGGAATGGTAGTCGCAAGAATCAGAACGTTTCCATTTTCTTCCGATTCCGCTTATGACTCCTTCTCTTATGATCCAGTGAAAACTAGATTGTCGGAGTCGGAAACACAAGCGGAAGAACCAACCAATTACAATGCTTGTTCTCACGCTCTCAGATTACTCTTTGATACCAAAATAGTGCTTCCGACTCCGACAATCTAGTTTTCACTGGATCATAAGCGACGGAGTCATAACGGAATCAGTATTTTGCTTCCGACTCCGTCGCTTTGATTTTCACTAGATCATAACGCTCCACGTTTCTGATTACGACTCCGACTCCGACTCCGTCGCTAGTGAAAATCAGCCTTAAGTTGGTATCAAGTTTGCTACAACAAGATGCAGTTAAACCTGTGTTGTTATATTAAGCGGTCACCCTCGGGGTATGGCTCAGTGATCGCTTAATACAGGTTGAGTCAAACACGAAAACGCCATTTTGTAACAGTTTATGCTCAAAGGCAGTAGTATGTTAGGGATGAAATTAAGCCCCGTTTGTGGATTCCCTTTGGATTCCCTCGCAAAAGTGGATTCCCTTCATTACATATGCAGATGCAGAATTCTACCCTCGAAAAAGTGGATTCCTACATACTAATAAGTGGATAGGCTTACTAATGAGCGTCGCTCTCAGACAATAGGCACAATAGGCTTGTCTAGGGTTGTTGTATGTCAGTTGAAAGCATTAAAATATGGGAAATTATTTGCTGTGTGGCATTAAACCTCAGTCAGCAGAACTTAAAACTGATCCGTCTATTCGAAAAAACTGTTCATACAACCAAAACACGCACATGACAGAAATTTAAACCGAAACCTCTTTATTTCAATCCCAATTGCTTGTTACAAACTGCGTTCTCTATCTGACCTCTCAGCTTTGGCGATGAGAGAGAAAATAAATTCTTAGCTAACTTTTCTTGTTTTCCGCTCCTTTAGTCACGCACGCGTTATGTAAAACGGATCTCAACTCTTCTTTCAACCCTATATTAAAATATACGGCGAGGGAAAGTTTGATTGCTTTTGCAGTAGAGAGGAACTTGATTGATTGATTTTTATTCATTCTGTATTTTAATCTTTCTGTATTCGCTAATAAAAATAATAACGTCTCAAGAAAAGTGTTGTTCGCGGAAAACACTCGTTAGTCGCGTGTTGAAAATTAAGCGCTCCGAACTTCCATCGTTGTTGTTCAATGGTAGAGCTGTCCCATGGGCTTCTTCCTTTGACTTTGTATGCAAAAGTAAAGTTATGTAAAAAATTTTCCCTCCTCCTCCTCCTCCTCCTCAATTCTACCACTCCACCACCACCACCACCACCACCACCACAATTCTATTGTTTTCCTCCACCACCACCACATTCAATTTCAAATTCATTTCCAGCTACCTACTTGCTTTTTTGGCACTGCATGTGCCAGGTTTTGGTATATTAGAGCTAAATGTACACTAGCTGTAGCAGTTTTAAACAATTGTATAGCTACAGTGTAAGGAACTGCAATTACCAGTTATTATACAAGATTGATGCTATACAAATATTTCACTATCTTTGACAAAGTTATAACTTTTGAATAGGTTATCAACGTGCTATATACAATGACAAGTTTTTAAATAGCTAGCTCTTTTATTAGTATCACTGTCTTTCACAAAGATGGCTTTTGGGTAGGTTATCAAAGTGGTAGGCGAATGTTTGGATAGTTTTGAATAGGCTATCGTTTTACTACTGATCTATGACAAAGATAGCTTTTGCGAATTGCTAGGCGAATGTTGGATCATTTTTGGATAGACTACCTTTTTACTATCTGTGACAAAGAACGCTTTTCCAAAATATTTTGTGTTTTTCCAAAATATCTTTTTTTTAAGATAAATCTATGGTTTTTGTCCGCAGATTTTTAAGAAACGTTGAAATTATCGTGTTTTCACGGACGCTTTTTAAAGGTCAACTAAAAGGACTTATTTATTTTCTGCAATGTGGAGCATGCCTGAGAAAATTGAACGTCATCACTGACATAATAATCATTTGGGTTGAATCCCACAAAAAATCTGCGGACCATAGGTTGATGGATAGATGGCACAGGAATTCTGCAGCCCCCTAAATGATCAGATGACGCAGAAATTCTGCTCCCCCCTAAATGATCAGATGCCGCAAAATTCTGCACCCCCCTAAATGATCAGATGCCACAGAAATTCTGCGGCCCCCTAAATGAAGAGGTGCTGCAGAAATTCTGCGGCCCCTAACTGATCAGATGCCGTAGAAATTCTGCACCCCACAAATGATCAGATGCCGCAGAAATTCTGCGGCCCCCTAAATGATGAGATGCCGCAGAAATTCTGCAGCCCCCTAAATGATGAGATCCCGCAGAAATTCTGCGGCCCCCTAAATCATGAGATGCTGCAGCAATTCTGCACCCCTTAAATGACCAGATGCTGCAGAAATTCTGCGGCCCCTAAATGATCAGATGCCGTAGAAATTCTGCGGCCCCCTAAATGATGAGATCCCGCAGAAATTCTGCAGCCCCCTAAATGATCAGATGCCGCAGAAATTCTGCACCCTCCTAAATGACCAGATGCCGAAGAAATCTGCACCCCCTACACCTGTAAGGGATCAGATGCCGCAGAAATTTCTGTGGCCCCCTAAATGATGAGATGCTGCAGAAATTCTGCACCCCCTAAATGATGAGATCCCGCAGAAAATCTGCGGCCCCCTAAATGATAAGATGCTGCAGCAATTCTGCACCCCTTAAATGACCAGATGCTGCAGAAATTCTGCGGCCCCTAAATGATCAGATGCCGTAGAAATTCTGCACCCCCCAAATGATCAGATGCCGCAGAAATTCTGCGGCCCCCTAAATGATGAGATCCCGCAGAAATTCTGCAGCCCCCTAAATGATGAGATCCCGCAGAAATTCTGCGGCCCCCTAAATCATGAGATACTGCAGCAATTCTGCACCCCTTAAATGACCAGATGCTGCAGAAATTCTGCGGCCTCTAAATGATCAGATGCCGTAGAAATTCTGCACCCCCAAATGATCAGATGCCGTAGAAATTCTGCGGCCCCCTAAATGATGAGATGCCGCAGAAATTCTGCAGCCCCCTAAATGATGAGATGCCGCAGAAATTCTGCAGCCCCCTAAATGATGAGATCCCGCAGAAATTCTGCGGCCCCCTAAATCATGAGATGCTGCAGCAATTCTGCACCCTTAAATGACCAGATGCTGCAGAAATTCTGCGGCCCCTAAATGATCAGATGCCGTAGAAATTCTGCAACCCCCAAATGATCAGATGCCGCAGAAATTCTGCGGCCCCCTAAATCATGAGATGCTGCAGCAATTCTGCACCCCTTAAATGACCAGATGCTGCAGAAATTCTGCGGCCCCTAAATGATCAGATGCCGTAGAAATTCTGCACCCCCCAAATGATCAGATGCCGTAGAAATTCTGCGGCCCCCTATTTGATGAGATGCCGCAGAAATTCTGCAGCCCCCTAAATGATGAGATGCCGCAGAAATTCTGCAGCCCCCTAAATGATGAGATCCCGCAGAAATTCTGCGGCCCCCTAAATCATGGGATGCTGCAGCAATTCTGCACCCTTAAATGACCAGATGCTGCAGAAATTCTGCGGCCCCTAAATGATCAGATGCCGTAGAAATTCTGCACCCCCAAATGATCAGATGCCGCAGAAATTCTGCGGCCCCCTAAATGATGAGATCCCGCAGAAATTCTGCGGCCCCCTAAATGATGAGATGCCGCAGAAATTCTGCACCCTCCTAAATGACCAGATGCCGCAGAAATCTGCACCCCCTACACCTGTAAGTGATCAGATGCCGCAGAAATTCTGTGGCCCCCTAAATGATGAGATGCTGCAGAAATTCTGCACCCCCTAAATGATGAGATCCCGCAGAAATTCTGCGGCCCCCTAAATGATGAGATGCTGCAGCAATTCTGCACCCCTTAAATGACCAGATGCTGCAGAAATTCTGCGGCCCCTAAATGATCAGATGCCGTAGAAATTCTGCACCCCCCAAATGATCAGATGCCGCAGAAATTCTGCGGCCCCCTAAATCATGAGATGCTGCAGCAATTCTGCACCCCTTAAATGACCAGATGCTGCAGAAATTCTGCGGCCCCTAAATGATCAGATGCCGTAGAAATTCTGCACCCCCCAAATGATCAGATGCCGTAGAAATTCTGCGGCCCCCTATTTGATGAGATGCCGCAGAAATTCTGCAGCCCCCTAAATGATGAGATGCCGCAGAAATTCTGCAGCCCCCTAAATGATGAGATCCCGCAGAAATTCTGCGGCCCCCTAAATCATGGGATGCTGCAGCAATTCTGCACCCCTTAAATGACCAGATGCTGCAGAAATTCTGCGGCCCCTAAATGATCAGATGCCGTAGAAATTCTGCACCCCCCAAATGATCAGATGCCGCAGAAATTCTGCGGCCCCCTAAATGATGAGATCCCGCAGAAATTCTGCGGCCCCCTAAATGATCAGATGCCGCAGAAATTCTGCACCCTCCTAAATGACCAGATGCCGAAGAAATCTGCACCCCCTACACCTGTAAGTGATCAGATGCCGCAGAAATTCTGTGGCCCCCTAAATGATGAGATGCTGCAGAAATTCTGCACCCCCTAAATGATGAGATCCCGCAGAAATTCTGCGGCCCCCTAAATGATGAGATGCTGCAGCAATTCTGCACCCCTTAAATGACCAGATGCTGCAGAAATTCTGCGGCCCCTAAATGACCAGATGCCGCAGAAATTCTGCACCCCCTACACCTGTAAGTGATCAGATGCCGCAGAAATTCTGCGGCCCTCTAAATGACCAGATGCCGCAGAAATTCTGCACCCTCCTAAATGACCAGATGCCGCAGAAATTCTGCACCCCCTGCATGTAAGTGATCAGATGCCGCAGAAATTCTGTGGCTCCCTAAATGATGAGATGCCGCAGAAATTCTGCACCCCTCTAAATGACCAGATGCCGCAGAAATTCTGCACCCCCTAAGTGATCAGATGCCGCAGAAATACTGCGGCCCCCTAAATGATGAGATGCTGCAGAAATTCTGCACCCTCCTAAATGACCAGATGCCGCAGAAATTCTGCAGCTCCTTAAATGATGAGATGCTGCAGAAATTCTGCGGCCCCCTATACTGTCCAGTGTACATCTGAAATATTGATGAAAATCCCATAATTACTGTAAGCCCCTTGGATAATTATTTCTTTCCAAGTTGTTTTCAGAGGGAGAGGTGAGGAGTGGGGGAACAATACTGAGTGGAAAAGCTGATGTAACTGCAGGATGCAATTCAAAAGTTGCTTGGGGCTGCTCTGTTGTCAGGAGTACATGGTATTATTTCTTCTTTCATAGATGAAAGGAGAGTGGTGGACAGGGCTCAAGACTAACGGTAGCCAACTAGCCACAGACTACTCACTAGTAAAAATTCTGTTTTGGGTAGAAGATTTTTCACTTCACTAGCTATTTGGCTAGTGAAAACTTCTAAGGACTAGAGGACCAGAGGGAAACCAAATGAAAATTAATTTCAAATATATCACAAAGGGAAATTGAGTTGTGCAAGTGAGCAAACAATCGGCATTTCCCCAATTTACTGCCCCAATTTACTGCTGATTACTGGCTGTGAAAGAGGTAATTCTTGTCTTGACAGGATCTTGTGTGACTTCTTGTTAACACTTGGTGTCTCCACTGTAGAAACACTTATAGCACAGCTCAAAAATAGGCAAACAACATAGATGTTAAAAATCCATATAACATTTCGCATTCGTAACAGAATCTGTTTTTTTGTAGTTAAACTGCCGAGTTTAGAGACTGTTGTGTGCCTAACGTAAGAATTTTGGACTTGGCTGGGGTAAAGAAATGTTCTAACATCCAATTCAAAGGTTAGTTTGATCCATAGCTATGTTAAATTTGTAACCATAATTATTGTCTCTTCAATGGGTAAAGAACTGTTCTAACATCCAATTCAAAAGTTAATTTGGTCCATAGCTATATTAAGTTTGTAACCATATTGTCTCTTCAAGGTGTTTTAAAGAACTTAATTTATGGGTGAAAAAATATTGTTTTATATACGTGTAAAACTTTCAAACTGAATGTAAAACATGCATATTTCTAATAGGTTGCACATCACTATTGTTGTTGAAAAAAAGAAATACCTAACTGAAGCTGCTTGACAGGATTACAGTAATTTCTGGCAAACAAGTCTGGCTAGTGAAAAAATTGTTTAGGCTTAGCCTAGTGAATCAAACCTGTCACTAGCCACTGGGCTAGTAAGCTGAAAAGTTAGTCTTGGGCCCTGGGTGGACTTGTGGATATGTCCTCAATGGCCTTTTCTAGATGTAACAGATATAACATTTCTTATTTCCAATGCAAGACAATTGGATGTGTGTGCCATGCAGTTTCAAACAGAGAATGCAAAATTTCATAAGTGGAATTTTACTGTTATAAAAATACAAAAACGTTACTATCCGTGTTAAAAGGGCTATTACACAAACCTACATGGATACACTCAGACAATGCCAAAGTAGAGATACCCATAATCATGTGTGATGCCCCACATGGTAAGTTAATTCTATGACATTATATTGTGTCAGTTCTAGCTTGTGTAACTTGATCATTTGGGTTAAGGGTCCATTGTTTTGCTGTGATGAAACCTGGACATAACATTGAATTGGCTGATGGCCTTGACCTATACTGTAAATTAAATTAATGAATCAAGTAAATTGCCTACCAAAGCAAACAAACTGAATTATTACTTGCCCAACGAAGTGAATGGATCATGTGAAGTGCCCACTGAGGCGAACTGCTTCAATGATCAAGACGATTGAAGCAAGTAAATACTTGAGCGGGGTGACCAAACAGAATTATAACTTGCCCAACAAGGTGGTGAATAAACCAAGTACCAGTAAATTACCTACAGAGGTTCTGCGCTGATGAATACTTTCAGTAATTCTGATCACGCTATTATGATATTGGATGAATACATATATATTATAATGGCCTTGTTGAAATGAAGCACACGTATAGTGAATAATTCAAATTGTAAACAAACTTCAAAATAAATTTGCATAACAAAGTTTATGGCAAGATCAATGCGAAGAGACGCCAGCCTGAGCAGATTTGTGCGGCTTCCACAGCTTGTATAAATGTGCAAGAGAAGATTGTGCTACAAAGTACATGTTCTAAACTCATCAAACTTTTCCAACAGAATAAAGGGATTAGTTTCTAAAGCAACTGTGGTGCTGCGTCGGTGGGGGAGTGAAACACGAAAATTTGGTTTATCAACGGAGTTGATAATGTAAATTGACCACCGTACAGGGATTCGATTAGCTGACGTTTCGAGCGTTAGCCCTTCGTCGGAGCGAATCGAGGAATTGTGGGTTGTGTATGGTTTATATACAGGAAATGAAGCTACGCTATTGGTGGTAACATGGTAACGTGAAAAACATGAATAAATTAATTGAATGAAAAGCGCTCGTTGACACCGTGGGGATTAAGAGTGCCAATTTGAAAGATCAGTTTTTGCTCGAGATTTTTACGGCTTTCCGTGGTACCTTGATGTAGGGAAAGGCCGGAGATCGACATGTGTTGTTTGGAATGGTTAGGGAGATTAAAATGCCGAGCGACAGGTTTGGATGCGTCTTTGTCATCTTTCTCAACATCACGAAGATGTTCTCGAAATCGGTCACCTAGTCGTCTTCCTGTTTCGCCGATGTATAACTTTTTGCACAATGTGCAGGTTATGCAATAGATAACAACGACTGAACAAACTGGCACTTTTAAATGCGCGCGCTCGCGATGCAAAACTTGTCCTTTCATTCAAAACACTGACAAAATATCGGGCCCTAAGCGATCTGTTAAGATCACTGATCGTTTCACGTGTACCTCCGCAAATGTTATCTATTGCATAACCTGCACATTATGCAAAAAGTTATACATCGGCGAAACAGGAAGACGACTAGGTGACCGATTTCGAGAACATCTTCGTGATGTTGAGAAAGATGACAAAGACGCATCCAAACCTGTCGCTCGGCATTTTAATCTCCCTAACCATTCCAAACAACACATGTCGATCTCCGGCCTTTCCCTACATCAAGGTACCACGGAAAGCCGTAAAAATCTCGAGCAAAAACTGATCTTTCAAATTGGCACTCTTAATCCCCACGGTGTCAACGAGCGCTTTTCATTCAATTAATTTATTCATGTTTTTCACGTTACCATGTTACCACCAATAGCGTAGCTCCATTTCCTGTATATAAACCATACACAACCCACAATTCCTCGATTCGCTCCGACGAAGGGCTAACGCTCGAAACGTCAGCTAATCGAATCCCTGTACGGTGGTCAATTTACATTATCAACTCCGTTGATAAACCAAATTTTCGTGTTTAAACTTTTCCAACAGCTATGATTAGCTCATCGAATGCGCAAATGTTTATGATTGTGCTGTTTATTATTGTGCTGGTTTATTGTGTTACAGTAGCTTTGCTAACACAATAAACCAGCACCAGTGTGTTACACATCTTAGTTCATAGAGGGAAATGGTTATGAAACCTAGCAAAGTTCTTTGTTATGTGTTTTTGTTTGCTATTTTGGGGCTTGACCTTGCACAATAACAATAGGTGGTTACCGCGTGCTCATGCAACTAGCCAATAAAAACCTTTTCGATTACGTAATTCATGCATAATTAATGAGTCCAAAACAAAGAAATGTGCACGGTCATGGGCCTTCAAACATAAATCTTGGCCTCTTTGTTTTGCTCCTTTGATGTTTGCCGGGTTTCTTAACCATCTCCCTCTATTAACTATGTACACATGTAGAAGAGCTTTGGCCTGTTTTGTTGCACACTGGACTTCAAGAAGGAGTACCCGGCTGTGCGACAAATAATTTTTAACAGTTGCCAGAGTTCACCCAGACATTAGCTAGATGCCTCAGGGCACCGCCAGAGCAAAGCCTTGACTGGATATAGGCAAAGGTGTCTGTATGGGGCAGCACTTCACTTTCTATTGGAACCACTAGTTCATTCTTAATGAAACTGTGAAGCTTGTGGGATGTAGCTTGGAGTGAAAAGGATATCTCACAAATGGCTGCTAATACCTGTCCATGGCTGCTAATACTCAGGCTCAAACTTGGGTCGATTTACATGTAAGGAGTAATAAATGCCCGCTACCACAAGGCCTAAGGCAAAATTAATGAATGGCTTTCAGCTTACCTAGACACATAAATTTGTGAGGTACTCTTAATTTATTCTTATTGTAGATTTAGTCATATGACACTCACTTCTGGGGTAGGTTGGATTTCTCACTCCATTAGCTCCAATACAAGAGGTCGCTTGAGTTGGGAAGAAAAAGGGCTGAAACTCTTTTTCACTCATTCAAACGTTGTCACGAAAGCATAATGACAGGTTACACCTTTTCGTCTTTGAAGCTAACCGCCTTTATAGAAATGTCCACTGTCATCAAAAGCTCCTCCAAATACCGACGCGCTCTTGGTGAGGCATTTCATTTCATCTTTCTGCGCGGACATGTCGACTGTTATTTTGCCACTTTCTAAACAGAACTACGAATTGGGGAATCGAGGTCCAGTTATCGACAAAGATCGTGGTAAAAGATTATCTCGATGTCAAAGAGGGAGATGCTAACGCCCTTTAGGGAACTGATCCAGTGAGCAAGAGGACCGGTCAAGTTCGAAGGAGAAGTACAGTGTATGTTGGGAATGCTGTGTTGTGAACAAACACATGCAATATTAAACCACAAGAAAATAGAAAACAAAGATAATCGCTGTTATGGCTTTCAGTTTATTTACCTTGCACCTGATTGGTTTCCTCTCATGAAACAATGCACATTTCATAAATGTTTCTGTTGTTCACAGTTTTGTCAATTTGACCTCAGAACCTTGAAAATGGCAGCTCATCTATTTTTATGTTCCTGAAATGTTATGACCATTAGGCGTTAAGTACACATTTCAATTTCTTCAGCATTGGTCATCAGAAGCCGCAGAATTTCTGCGGCATGGGTCATCAGAGGCCGCAGAATTTCTGCGGCATGGATTATCAGAGGCCGCAGAATTTCTACGGCATGGGTAATCAGAAGCTGCAGAATTTCTGCAGCATGGGTCATCAGAGGCCGCAGAATTTCTGCAGCATGGTTCATCAGAGGCCGCAGAATTTCTGCGGCATGGGCCATCAGAAGCTGCAGAATTTCTGCAGCATGAGTCATCAGAAGCCACAGAATTTCTGCAGTATGGGTCATCAGAAGCCGCAGAATTTCTGCAGCATGGGTTATGAGAGGCCTCAGAATTTCTGCGGCATGGGCCATCTGAAGCTGCAGAATTTCTGCAGCATGGGCCATTATATTTGTAACTGTGAAATGCAATGTCCCGATAGTGTCAGAGTTAAGTAGTGTAATCTCCTTTTGATCTGTTTTTATTGTAACAGTGGCACACATGCCTCTGAATCATTGCCTTTTCTTTGTATTGGTGAATATTTCGAATTAAATTGAAGATATAGGCGTTTATGTGTCTGTCCATCCGACAAATGTGTATACATATACTGAACTTTATTCTAAGGGCTGTGAAAATGGCATCCTTTTTCTTTATAAAATTCCAGCAAACTTAACAGTCCGCAAAGTACTTCATACTTTTTCGTTTTTATATAGCAGTATTTTCTGTATCCGTAAGTTTTGCCATAAACTTGTGCTCTCAAAAATCTCATTGCTTCAGTGTTATTTTGCTAAATATTACGACTCTGTTGTTTCGATTTTAAGAGGATTAAAGAAAAAAGGCGTTTTTTGCGGAATCCCGTTCGAATTTACCCATAATGAGCCCATTTCTTGCGGAAAATGATATTTTGGAGAAACACAAAATATTTTGGAAAGCGTTAAAGATAGCTTTTGGGTAGGTTATCAAAGTGCTAGGCGAATGTTGGATAGTGTTTGGTTAGGCTATTTTTTTACTATCTTTGACAAAGATAGCTTTTGGGTAGGTTATCAAAGTGCTAGGGGAATGTTGGATAGTTTTCAGATAGGCTATCTTTTTACTGTCTATAATAAAGATACTGAGGTTTCAGATAGGATAGAGTTTTGTTGTGCAATAGTAAGATAGTCTTCAGATAGCCTACTTGCTAACTGTCTGATAGATAGATATCAGTTAGCTTTAAACTAAGTAAAAGATAACTATCCACTATCTACAAAACCCCTCAGATAGCAAAAAGTTAGTGATTTTCATAAGTCAACTAGGAATAAGATAGTGGCAACTGGCATCAAGTTATTAGTAAACTAGTAATAAGATATGGATCATTTTTATGAGGGAAAACAAACTAACTATAAAGCTAAAGCCGTGTTCCGGGAACGTTTCCAAATCGCACTAACACTAGCGTTTACTTACAAAATAAAATAATGCATTTCGAAGAGAGCGAGTTGCTTAATGATATTAATTTTTTTTTAATGCTTAATGATATTTCCTGATTGCAGGTTAGCTCCCTTTTCAATCCGCCGCCGCGTTCGCACTCCGAAAAATAATCCGCCTGTTCTACACGAAACTATTTTGATAATTCAGATAGGTTTTCACCTAGGGAGTTTGTCATTCTATCGAGTCAAATAAAAATATCACGAATTTGCGAAGCTCTTTGTTTAGAGGCCGCGCTACTGGTAACTTTATAGCACCTCGCTGGGATTTACTTTACGCATCCAACCGTTTGATTGACAGCAGCTGAATCGAGTATCAACCAAAGATAAATCTGTTGACGAATCACAGCCGACTACAATTGTAGATTTGGACATTCAAATTATTATGCCGGCAAACGATAAACTAGGCACCGTAAGTACATGTCGTGATTAAGCAATAGAGGACGTTTTAAGTGTTTACATAGCCTCATCTAAACACGAAGGGAGCTGGGATAATTCGAGACAGTTATGCAAACCCGAGACGCAGTCGAGGGTTTGCGTAACTTTCGAGAATTCTCCCAATCCCCCGAGTGTTTAGATGAGGCTATGTAAACACGGAAAAAAGTCCTCTATTGCTTTTATAGAATATTTCTAAAAAAAAAAGTAATTCGACAAATGAAGGGAAATTTTGTTTAGTTTACTTCTTGATTGAAAAATATTTTCTCAATACACGCTCTGGACAACCATATTTTTTACTAGCCAATCGTAACGCAAACCTGAGACATGAACCAATCAAAATTCGCGTTATAAAAGTCAAAGTCAAGTTGAAATTTGTGGCGTTTACTACGTATTTTGTTGCATATTTTGTCGTCTTCGCTTGAGCTCCCTCGACGAGGTCGTCTAGCTCACGATCATCGAGGCAGGCAAACCGCTGTGGTTTTTCTTTCTTTCGATTTTTTTCCTCGGGTCACGGAGGAAGAGATAGCTAAACCACAAATCGAAAGTTGGCAATTCTTCTCCATTTCCTTAATATTTGTACTTGAAATTACTTTACGAGTCTTGCGAAAGCTTTGAAATGTTTTCAAATTGTACCGGGAAACACAAAGTGTGTGACGTCACAGCCGTGTTTACATACTCTCATCTAAACACACTAATTGACCAATGAGTGCGCGCGTACTGTCTTATATATTTTATAAAAGGCAATAGCATTCTGGGCGATGGCGCACATGATGATCACAGTCATTTAGGGATCAATGTCCATCTACTAATTTTCCACTTCAAATTCCAATTTTAAACTTTCATTCAAATCCTTTGAGAAAAATTATCTCTTCCCAAATATTCCCAAACATCACAAAAAAAAAATTCACAAAATATCCCACAATACAGCTTCGTGGGATGAGCGTAGAGATTCTGGATTGCTTGAAACGCGAACGAGATATTAACGTCAAATCCATGTTAAGCGACGCAAAAAACGGTGTTTAGATTAAGTCCCGCCTTAACAGGGACAACTTCCCTCACAGAAGGCTTACCTAAAATTCACAATAAATAATAATTAAAACAGTTTTTAAAAAAGGCAGCTTTGAGTGTCTTTCATTATTTAACAAATAGATTCAATTTGTCTGTGCATGTGTACTCTAATAACGCACAGAGCACCCCAAAACGTGGTAAGAACAAAGATGCTTCAATAATAATTGATGTTCTTACCACGTTTGAAGTCCTCCGTGAGTTCCGCGCAATCTATTCGTACAATCTATTTGTCTTATTTATTTTTTTAACTTTCTTCGGCTCATGACGTCATTCGGGTGTCTGTACTGAAATCGCAAACTTTTCTAGACCAATCAAAACGCGAGGTTTCTACCGGTCATTGTATAAAAAACAATATAGTTTAATGGCTTTACCACATACTCAAACTAAGCGCAGGTTATATTATTGATACTGTATATTGTCATATTTAAAACTTCAAGGGGTAACTAATAGACTAGCCACGATTCAGCCAGACATTTCAGATATTCCACCAAGTTTTGCTTTTTAGTTTGTTGGTTTTTTGTTAGTTTGTTGAGAGTTTTGTAATTATAGACGAATATTTACAACAGAAATCGTCATACTGAAGATAGTGTCAACACGTTTTATCAAAAATAAATAGTTTCTTGATCGAAACTAGCGATCCGTTAAAAGGTAATAAGTATAGGTAATCACATGATTTCGAGTGCAATTTGGAATAAATAAGCACGAGTAAACTTTTTCAAAGACTAACAAAATTGCACGAGCCCGTAGGGCGAGTGCAGTCTGTGGTCTTTGAAAAAATTTATAAGTGCTTATTTATTTCAAATTGCACTAGAAACATCATGTGATTACATATTAATAATATACACGAAAAAATTGTGTTGCATAAGCAACGCAGGTGAATCACGTGCAAAAATAATTTATTCATCACGTGCAGGTCAAAACAACAGTTTTGTCAATGTTTTAAAAGTTTTTAAGCCGCAAAAACCGTCTGAAAAGCTGTACGCTATAGCTATAAGGCTGCTTTGTTTTTCAAGTGTCTATCAAATGCTGTATAATCATTACCTTCAGTATTTCTGGTTCATAATCTTCGTCTTCTTTGTTGTTGTTTTCTCGGCGTAAAATGGCTTGAGTAAAGTGTTATTTAAGTTCAACGGGCTCATAACTTTCGATTTCGTCGGTAATTCCCTTCTGTAGACAGCACGTTCTCCAAACAGACAGCCGAAAAGCAGTGCTTTTCGCACCATGCTCGTTTTTAGAGCTGTTTTCAGCTCCTCTGCGAAAGGAAACTTGCTCAAAACGTCGGCCATTTTTTGATGTTTTCACAATTTTCAACGCGGCTCAAACTTACCGCGAACTTGTTGCTATAGAAACAGCTACCGTATGATTCGCTCAATTGGCTCATTCAAATTTCTATTGTTTCTAAACCAGTCAAAATACATTTGTAATTGCACTGTGTTACAGCTTTGCACTCGTGTTACAGGTTTTTGCACTGTGTTACAGCAAAACTGCACTGCTTTTTCAGCCAATCAGAATTGAGTAATTTTTTCGTGCATATTATTATGACAAGCACTGACTTGAGAACTCGACAATAACTAACAAAGGAATTATTGGTGCTGATAACACCTTACGAGATCTGTCCTTAGTATTAATGTTTCATATATCATCATCTGCCTTTCTCCTTACTGACATATTCTTCCATAATTTGATTGACAGAATACTTGCCTGAGGTACTGCGATGTTACACTAGTGCACTCCAGAAGTGTTTTGTTTTTCATATGTGGTAGTCAATCCTCCAGTTTAGCCACCAGAAAAACGAACTGTTCCTGCGAAGATAGCAGCCGGGACATAAACGTGGTACAAGCTATTTTGTTGCAAAGGAACTCCTAGCTACCGAAAGAAATAACATAAATTTAATTTCTGCCAAAGTCATGATTCGAAAACTTCACCATATGCTTTTCATTTTCGTCTGCTTAACTTTTGTGAGCATAATACTTCAATTAACGTTTTTGCAAAACGGATTTTCCTCGTTCTGGTACATATCTGAAAGCCCATCCACATGTTTAAAAGAACATGACCAGGTTTATATCGATGCCAAGTTGACGTGTGAAAAACGCCAAGGAGTCAAATACCTGTCTTACCACCCTTCTGGTGGGGGGTGGAATAATCAACGTGAGATATTTGAAATCGCGGCTGTCTTGGCCAAGCTACTGAATCGCACCCTCATTGTTCACCCATTGGCGCCTCATAGTCAATTACTTCAAACCGAAAAATTGAAGGACATTCAAGGTGGCTATGACAAATACGATATGCTTCCCAAGGACAAGTTGATACCATTATCAAGAGTCATTGACCTAAAACGTTTATCAAAACTGCTTCCGGTCAAGGAATTTAGGTCTAGTCATGCAGAGTTTCAACAGAAGTACAGTCATTTAAAGTGGGCCATTATTTGTCACCATCCCCTGGTTGGAATATGGGTTGATGTCCTACCAAACGCAACAGATAAGGAAAAGTGGAAAGTTCTTCGCCAGCAAATGGAAAATTTACCCTCCTTTGAAAACATACCTCATTACAGACATATTTGCAAAGGCGAACTGGAACAGTTTAAAGCTGACAGCTATCGACCCGTTTGGGAAATTATGAACGAACTTCCATATAAAAATGAAGATCTTATGTACTTTTCGGAAGGATCTTTAAGAGGTGCGAGGCTGTTCTCCTTTGATATAAAGGTTGTTCAACAGGCTCATGACTGGGCCATGCAATTTATTCATTATTCATCACAAATTCGTAAGCGAGCACAGGCAGTTTCAAAAATGATTCGACATCCCTTCAATGCTGTCCACGTACGTAGAACAGATCACTCATCCAGTTTTCAATTAAAACAAGAGTACTGGCTACAGCAATTGCGAAAGCAAAAGGCGCTGAGCCTTACAAAAACACTTTACGTCGCAACGGATGAAAGAAACAAAACTTGGTTTCAACCTTTTAGACAAGCAGGATTCAATCTGCTCTTTGCTGATGATTTTGCCGAGCAATTAAAGTTTAGAGACCTCCAGAGTATTCTCGTTCAAGACATGTTAGGACTTTGTGAACAACTCATCTGCGCTCATGCGGACATTTTTGTGGGGTCACATTATTCAAGCTTTTCTAGGACTATTAAGAAACTGAGAATACAGTTCACATGGAAAAAAGGAATGCTACTGAAGAATTCTATTTCAAATTTCAAATGGTTGAAATTTCCTAAAGAATAATACTTACGCCGTTTAAAAATTTACTGGGATATTAAGTAAATGAAGGAGAGTGTTTAACTAAGTACAATGCGTATATTGCTTTTCTTCTGTCAGATTTTTCTTGCATGGTATTCTAAGCAAAGCTTTATGACTTGATAACTTTGTTTGAATTGTTTTCAGTAATTGGCGACATTTTGGTGTCGCTTGTTCGATATGTAGCTTATCATCCTGTAAAAAATGGCTATAGCACTTGACTTGGTGTATTAAATTTCTTAAAGTACTGTACGATATGGTCACCGAACAATTGAGTACAGGATACTGAGAAGTACTTATCTATATGGTGTCTGAAATCAGTTAACTTCCCATTACAATTTCCTCTGGTTATTATTTGTTTTTGTTTTTGTTTTTTGTTTTTGTTTTTTTTTTTTTCAACTTTATTGGTCTGAGGCTCTCTAAATAAACAGTCACAGTAACGGGAAAAAAAGACCAAAAGGTAAGGTGCAAACGGGACCTGGAGTCCCGTGCAAGGCACCTCCCAACTATTTCACGCGGGAAATAGTACGCGTGCGCGATGATCTGTGTTTTGGAAAAGGTATACAAATAGTACAAGGAAAGTAATTTCACACACTCCTTACACTGTGCAAACCACTGAGCTGAACCTTAGTGAGTTGTGGGGAAAACGGTTATTGGAGGCGAACATTATCCACACGCTGCTTATGACGCTGTACGTGGTAGTCATTAGGGACTTCTTCTCAGGTTTTCGCCCCGAAACATTACGTGTTCGGATCTGTCGTGTGTGGAACGATTTACCGCTTAGTATAAGAGAATCAAATGCCTTGTCAAACTTCCGTAAGAATTTGATGACCTTTTATTATGATAAGTTTAATGTTGATTTTTTTTTAACTTTACATTGTATTTTACCTAATCATTGATCCATTTATGCTAACTTTTAAGATAATTTTATTACTTAATTAATTCTATAGATTTATTTATGATGTAATAATAGATGGCTTATTTTTAGGGAGTCTTTTACTCTGTTTTAAGCCTACCTCAGATTTTCGAACGGTTGATTTGATTTGATTGTAAATCTGAAACTTGATTAAATAAATGTGACACAGGAATGGTGAGGTTATGACATATATCTGACAACGTTTTGGCTTCTTTTTAAATTTCGGAAGAGAAGCAGGTTGCCATTTATCGGAAGGTGGTCGGCATGGAACTTGGCATCTACGGTGCTTTCCTAGCGATTCCTTGTGCATTTGTTTTCCTTACGAGTATTTTTAACAAATGCTGACAAATTAGCAGCCAGTGAAACAAGGAATAATATTGCAAGACTCAAAAATATGCCTACGACCGTCATACTGAACGCTGACCGCTTCTTCCTTTGTAATAATTCTAAAAAAGAACATTCAAGTAAATTATCGTAAATTTCTATGTTTCAGAGTAATTAAATTTCTGATCTTGTTTTGAATTATTGCAGAAATTTTTCGATGCCAACTTTTATAGATTGTACTGGCATAATTTTTAGTATAATTTGAGAAAACTAGCATATTTTTGCTTTGGTATGCACTTCACTTCTGGATGCTTTTAGATCCGCTGAATGAAATAGCTGTTGTTAAATATGCTTCGTCAAAAACAGCTACTACTGCTGCCATTTATACAAGTACCCTGTCTGCTCAAACGGCGCTACAACTCCTTACTCGTTCCAGTCTCTTCGCAGTTTTTGGATGGCAGAGTCGTGATTTGCATAGTTTAATTCGTTGATATGAATCCTGATGAATATCACTGAATATTGTTGGCTTCTGTCACGTGAAGGTTGAAGGTACTGCCTTGTTACCTGACTTCTTTCGAGGCTCTTTAAACATTAAGGTGAGCAATGGATAGTAAGTTGGTATCAAGTTTGCTACAACAATTAAAAAAGATACAGTCAAACCTGTGTTGTTAAACGGTCACCCTCGGGTATGGCTTAGTGACCACTTAATACAGGTTGAGTCAAACACGAAAACACCATTTTGTAACAGTTTATACTCAAAGGCCCTCAAAAAATCATTTACTCGGTTAAGGAGGCAGTTAACCCTAAATTTCGAAAAAAAGTTGATCATAGGTCAAATTTAAAAAGATAGCTACAAAGAAAGTTTATTATATTGGTTTTTTAATTCCAAAGTGTTTTTTGGCAAAATTTGAAAACCCCGCCAAAAATTTGTGTTTTAATTAACAGAGTTCATTAAAAATGGCCTTAGTAACCATTGTTTACAGTTTGTTAATTTTGGTTGTTATGGGGTTTGTGTAGCCCGGTTTTTCCAAAAACGATCCAAATATGTTCTCCTGAGTCCACAAGTCCTATCTCTTCTGTTTCATTCCAAATTTACCAACCCAGGAGCCATTGCGCGTTGACCTGAGTTCCTTTTCTCTTCGAGCGTTGAAATTGCATGCGAGGTTTTGTATTCTCAAGGCTGTGGTTTTTGATTTGTTGATGGAAGAAGAAGGAGAAACCAATAGAAAAAGAAAAGCAAAGTTTAGATCTTGTCGAAGGAAAAAAAGGAAAGGTTTCCATGGCAAAAAAGCGTGGGAAATGCGAAGGGAAGCTGAAGCGAATGACTTCGAGTCGCCTGTAAACACCAGCGTGAAAACATGTGTGGAGCCACAACCAAGCACATCGAAGGCTCAAAGTGACTACGATGACTTCCTAGCCCGCACTGCTCCAGCAAATATGTCAGAACGAAAGCTAAGGAACAGTTCTTTTGAGAATTTTAATAATCTAGGAGCTACTACTCGTTCTCAAACGGCAAGTTGTGCAGGAATGCATGAGAAAGCACACGGCTTCAAGCTGCAGGATGCAGAGTTATTGTCACAGTGCATTGCAAAATCAGCTATCTGTAGCTCATGCCGAAATGCAAACTCAAATCTCCAGCTTTTTCAAGATAACTCTAACAGAGATGGCCTTGCTGAATCTCTATATTTGAAATGTTCTGCTTGTGACACCATAACTCCTCTACAAACAAGTAAGAGGCTTGGTGGCAAGGGTGGAGGAGCCTATGAAGTGAACAGGAGGTCTGTCTTGTCATCCCACCAGTGGGGTCGTGCTGGCCTTGCTAAGTTTTGTGCTGGGATGGAACTTTCTCCTCCAGTTACAAAGAAGGCTTACAATCAAAACATGAAGAAAGTGGAACAGATTGCTGTCAAAAATGCAGAGACACTTACTCGTGTTCCCTGGAGGAGCAACACAAGCTATGCCCTAAAGACAGCTGGTGTAAATTTTGGAACAATCCAGAAGCATATGATGAAGACAACCGTCTTCCTTGTGTTTTTATTGAGGAACTCAAGCCAATTTTTACTAGGCTTACCAGTGATGATCTGTTGAATAGATGCCTTCAAGGGCAAACTCAGAATCGAAATGAAAGTGTAAATGGGCAGTTATGGTCCAGATGCCCCAAGAGCCGCTACTGTGGAAAGCGCCGTGTGGTAATTGCAGTTTGTGAAACTGTAGGGGTGTTTAACACAGGAGCTGCTAGCAAGGCAGCTATTATGAAATCCTGTGGAATTTCTCCTGGCAGAAACATGCTCAAAGCACTGAGGAAAGAAGACCGAGACAGAATTGCATCTGCTGCTCACAAGGTCAGCTCAAAGTATCGGAAGAGGCGGCAGATAATAAGATCCAAGAGGAAATCAAAGGCTGACAAGCTGGCCTATCAGGCTGGAGCATTTGGCACAAGCTCCAAACCAGAAGCAGCTGAGAAGAAAAAGAAAAAGCCCCTCAGAAAAAAGGCGGCTTCTGTTGCTTTGCCTGCTGAGACTACCACAAGTGACGTTCAAATTATGTTTCTGGTTCCAGACATGGAGTTTGTTGCTGCAGAAAAAAATGGGAGCAAGTGACTTGTTAAAATCTATCTGTTGCCATTTTTGCTGAAGAAACATTTACATATTTAATGTGGACATGCTGAACTACTTGTTTCCTCCTAGGACATGCTCCACGTTTATTTTATAAGTATATAGTTTAAGTCACTCTGTGTTTTAAGTTTATCTTGCATTTTCTCAAATTTACAGTTATTTATACTCAAAGTACCAAAACAGGCACAGTTAGCTTGCTATTTTACCATTTTACACCAAATTGTCAGTGTTTGTCTTTGAAGTGTTGTTCTTTGCAATGAGTTATGGATTTTTTGGTTTTTTGCAATCTGTTGTTGTTACCATGGAAACATGGTTTTCAGACCCTAAACACCGTAAATATCAAATAATGAAAAACTCAATAATTCATTGCAGAGATAACTATATCTTGATTATTCTCAGCAATTTTGAAGTGCATTCAGTGAATATTTCTTGAGATATCCTTGTTTTAAGATGGAAGCCTACGGTTTGTTTATTGGGGTTACTATGGAAACTATTGATTGGCATGACATCATAAGTACCTAAATCAGTGCTGCTATTGACATTGCCTGTATGTGCAAAGTGTCATAACATTTGGTTCATTTTAAAATAAATGATCAATTTTTATCTGTTTACACCAATTTAGGGTTAACTGCCTCGCCTCGTCTTCAGCACCGAATAGAATGGTATATAGTGTAAAACGAACCAAACACCAGCACGTTCCCGCAGTCAGTATTGGCATTATATTTGAGTGATTTCCGTTTAGAAAGTGGCCGTTTAATGCAGGTCAAAAGAAACAGCTCGTTGGAACTAAGTTAAGGGTGACCGAGACCGCATAATAGAGGTGACTGCCTAATAGCGGTCAAAATTACAGTAGGGGAGTAATTCTTGGGACTTTTACAACTGACGGCTTAAAGGGACTTTGTCATGGTGATTTTTATGTTTTGGAGGTCATTAAATTAAACCAAGTATCTTCAACTACCACCCCCTAGAACACCAAAACAAAGAAATCAAGCTATTTTCTCAAAGGAAAGTAAACCATAAATCTCTGTTTGGCTATTTTTCCACAGCACAAGAAGAGAACTTGAAAAAGTTGGCCATGACCAGATTTTTTCAAGTTGCAATCCACTTCATGATAAAATCATACTTTTGGTAAATTGGTAAAATAATTATAACAAAACTGAATCATTGTTTCTGGGTTTTCCTTGCTTCCAATATCTTTTTAAGCTTTTCAAATTAATATTAAAAACTCGTGACATAGGTCCGTTAATAGAAGGTGTTCGAAAGTAAATCCGCAATTATTTGACGCTCTGACAGTGCAAAAGGCGATTACCCGAGTTTGAAATCAGTCCTCAAAGAGCCAACATCTTTATATAATTCTCATCTCTTCATATTCATTTATTTCACCGTTCACGATTTTATTACGAACCTACAAAACGACCCGCTCCCAGTTGGCTTGTTAGCTCCGTTGGTAGGGCGCTGCACCGCTATCGGAGAGGTCATGGGCTCGAATTCCGCAAAAACTTTCTCAAGTAGTGTTCACAACTGAGACGATCACTCACATCTGCATTATCAGTAATCCGCAGTCTCCGTATGCGATTCTCACTGACATATTCATTTACAGGCAACATCGACACAGACGGATCAAGAAACAAGAAAAATGGCCTTCGATGAAATTGTGCATTTATGGTGACTTTCTCGTTGAAATTAACTAGACCTTTTCACGGTTTTTTTCTTTGTTTTGTTTGTCGTGTTTGTGTTTTCCTTTTTTTTATTTTTGATATTAGCCTTCAAACGAGCATCTATCCGAAGGCAGGACTCAAAATTAGCAAAGTAGCCATACTTTATGTCAGTAATGTATAACCTCTTGAACGCTGTTTCAAGATCGCTTTTATGTTATCAGTCCAACTAGACTTTTGGGGGCTCCGTGCCTGGCGTTAGAAGTTTTAGGATCATACAGTGCAAGCTATGCTCATTCGCATTTCTCCATCACCAGGCTAACAAATGCACAAAATAAATGCGTCATTACAAAATCCGCTGAGCCTTGGCACTGTATGATTGGCTAATCAAGGACATGTTTTTATGTCACGTGATAGATGTCACGATAGACCCTCATACATCTGCGTTTGATGAAAAATATCTACCTCGCGGCGGTAAATGATATCAGCCAAACAGTCCCAGTAACCGTGAAACTACCGATTTCATGTGACTTCTTGCTATTGGAATGTGGACAATATAAGAAGATCTATCTCTGCAGTAAGTTAAGGATGCTTCAGGTCTGCTTCTATTTCATCGTCAGTAGCCTAAGACAAGCTTTACAGGTTGGTCGCCGACACGTTAGTAAAAGGTACGAAGTCATGTTTCTATTCAGGTGGCCGTAACCTTTTAGCACCCTTTTTGTTACGCTTCTGTATGTTTTAAGAGACCCGGCTAGATACAAACTTAATATCGATTTCAAGGCTTACTGCTGTAACTGAAAACCGAAGTTAGAAATGTAAATTATTTTAGTGTTCCTTTGATCGGTCAGTTCTATTTACAAGAACTTGTCAAACTTGACGTGCCTTGATGAAAGGAAACAAAAGATTAAATCCTGATTGGTACACAGCGCGTATAAAAAGAAAGTAACAAAGCAAACTAAAGCCGTGTTCCGGGAACGTTTCTAAATCGCACTAACACCAGCGTTTACTTACAAAATAGTACATTTCGAAGAGAGCTAGTTGCTTAATTTGGTTTTCTGCTTAATGATATTTCCTGATCACAGATTACAGATTAGCTCCCTGTTTGAGCTGCCGTCGCATTTCGCACTCCGAAAAATAAACCGCCTGTTC
This sequence comes from Pachyseris speciosa, assembly GCA_016490735.1. Lineage (NCBI taxonomy): Eukaryota > Metazoa > Cnidaria > Anthozoa > Scleractinia > Pachyseridae > Pachyseris > Pachyseris speciosa. The sequence continues at coordinate 24,474 of JAEMWC010001296.1, forward strand.
TACATGAAACTATTTCGATAATTAGCGTTTTCACCAACGGGAGTTTGTCATTCTATCGAGTCAAATAAAAATATCGCTGCTCATGAATTTGCGAAACTCTTTGTTTAGAGTGCTGGTCGCGCTATTGTTAACTTTATAGCACCTCGTTGGGATTTACTCGAGTGTCACCCAAAGATAAATCTGTTGACGAATCACAGCCGACTAGATTTGGACATTCAAATTATTATGCCGCGCGACGATAAACTAGGCACCGTAAGTACATGTCGTGAAAGACAATAGCATTCTGGGCGATGGCGTGCATGAAGTAATCACTGCATTCCACCTGTTATATTTTTATTGTATTTGAAACTATTTTTTCATTGCTTTGTTTACAATAAACTACAAATATTGACAGGAAAACCTTTAATAGGAACATCTTCCCTCACTGAAGGGTTATCTAAAATTCACAATAAATAATAATTAAAACAGCTAAAAAAGAAAGCTTTGAGTGTCTTTCATTATTTAACAAATAGATTCAATTTGTCCGTGCATGTGTATTCTAATAACACACAGAGGACGGCAACTGAACGTGGTAAGAACAAAGATGCTTCAAGCGTGACTGATCGATGTTCAGTTTACTACCATTTTCGAGCTACCGTTAGGGTCTGTCGGATTATGCCAGCATAATTTTGAGCATAATACTATATCTGGAGCATCAGGCATAATGCTGGCATAATACTAATATTTTTGCAGTATAATGCTGTTGTTTCTGAAAACTGTGAAAAGTGTATGCAAATTTTGCTAGCAACTCCAGCTAGAATGTACAAAGTTGATAAAAGCGGAAATATTTTAGGAAATGGATATCTTTGACTCGTTCCTAGAAAAGAAATGTTAGATAGTAATTATTCAGTTTAACATTTTTAAAAACTGACTAATTATTGTCTACCATTTCTTTAAAAAATGAAAGACTAGAAATGTTTTTAAATAATAAGTACGGGCCTATGGGGGGTGGGGTGGAAGTGTCATTTTAGTCCGGCATAATTTGAGCATTATACCTCCAGTCGAGCATAATTTTGAACATATTACCCTACTTTCACGGGTGACGCCCGAAAGCATAATACTCTATTTTACGAGCATAATCCTACAGACCCTAGTTACCGTGAAAGGCAAACTTTTTTCCGCGTTGTTTAATACTTGCTCAAAACATTCAAGTTTGTCTAGACAAACCGTCACGTTTTTTAGCGTAAACATGTCAAATTTTGACAGCTCCGCCTCAAATTTAGGCGGAGCTGTCAAAATTTGACATGCTTACGCGAAAAAACGTGACGGTTTGTCTAGACAAACTTGTATGTGAGCTACAAAAAAGGCCCTTTGAAAAAAATAAATATCCCTGAAAAGCCAAAATAGAACGCGAGAGCGCCTCGTTGCTGCGCCTTCGCTGCGTAAATTCCCTCCTTCAAACGAAAAAAATAACCTCTGGCACCCAGGGTAGTTTTGAGCATGTAACAACTCGGAAAAAAGTTTGCCTTTCGAGGTAGCTCGAAAATGGTAGTACCACGTTTGACGTCCTCCGTGAGCTTCCGCGCGTTATCAGAATACTGTTGCACAGACGAATTGAATCTATTTGTCTTATACATTTTTTCTTCGGCTCATGACGTCATTCGTGTGTCTGTACTGAAATCGCAAACTCTTCTAGACCAATCGAAAACGCGAGTTTTCCACCGGGAATTGTATAATAAACAATATAGTTTAATGGCTTTACCAAATACTGAAACTAAGCACAGGTTAGATCATTGATAGTGTAAATTGTCATATTTAAAAGTTCAAGGGGTAAAAAAAAATAGACTGGCCACGATTCAGCCAGACATTTCTGATATTCCACCAAGTTTTGCTTTTTTCGTTTGTTTGGTTTTTTTGATTTGTAGTTTGTCCGGAGTTTTGTAATTATAGACGAATATTTACAACAGAAATCGCCACGCTGAAGATAATGTCAGCACGTTTTATTATAACTAAATAGTTTCTTGATCGATACTAGCGATCAGTTAAAAGGCAATAATGACATTTTAGCACTGACTTGAGGGGAACTATTATACTCTGGCGGTCTGGCGGTTTAAGCCTATTTTGAGTGTCGGTTCGCGGAAACATGCGTATGTTTTTTGGCAGTTTATGGTCAAGAAATTATCGTGCGGTTTCGGGAAATCATAACTTTATCTCGCGGTTTTCGGTTTGCTCTTGTTTGGCGGCGGTCATTCAAAAAGAGTTAATAGGCTCAGAAGATAGTCAGAAGAGTGAACAATCGCTTTATTTTCCTTCAAGACTGGTTTCTCCTCTCCCCAAGCTAACGGGAGTTTGCCGTAGTTTCCGGTTTTTCCCCTGCCTTGTGACCCCCTTGAAATTGTCACAGTAACAGTTTCTTGACTTTGCCACGGCGCTCTCTGCCATCAAATTTTTTTACCACCCAGATTTTGGATGGTCACCGCGTGATCACGACGAGAGTTTCCTCAAATGTTTACAGCCACCTACATTGACCCAAATGGTCACAGAAGAATGATCAAGAAATATATTTTGAGTTCTCGTTTAAACCGTTTAACTCTTTCTGTTCAGCTGTGTTACGGTGAACTGTTCTGACCTGGCTTCATTGACTGTGGCTTTTCTGGTTTTATGGGTATAATACAAGCTGAAATTTTCCGCTGGTTGCTTTGATCGTAAGCCGTAGACAGCATTTTATAGGTAACTGAATGGAATTAGAAATAAGAAGGTCCTCTGTTAAAATGTAAAGGTATGCAGGAACAGAAATACGATTATTGTGCTAACATATCGTAAAGAATTTGTTAACTACATTTAAAACATCGGTTACGGTGATAATCGCTCTGCTATAAGCTATAAGTGCGTTTTCGGTCTTGAAAAGAAAATGAAGGCGGTTTGCGGTCTGGGAAACACAAAATATGGCGGTTTGCGGAATGCACGGACCCGTATAATAGACCCTCACATAAGAACTTGACAATAACTAACAAACAAATTGGTGCTGAGAACACCTTGCGAGATCCGTCCTATGTATTAATCTTTCTCTGCCTTTCTCCTCACTGACATATTCTTTCATAATTTGATTGACAGGGCTTAAGAATTCTTGCGGCCTGAGGTACTGCGATGTTACACTAGTTCACTGCGAAAGTGTCTTGTTTTTAGTATGTGGTGGTCAATCCTCCAACCGCCAGAGCAGAAACGAACTGTGCGTGCGAAGATAGCAGCCTGGACATAAACGTGGTACAGCTATTTTGCTGCAAGGGAACTCCAAGCGACCGAAAGAAATAACATAAATTTAATTTCTGCCAAAGTCATGATTCGAAAACTTAACCATATGCTTTTCATCTTCGTCTGCTTGATTTTCGTGAGCATAATATTTCTATTAACGTTTTTGCCAAACGGGGTTTCCCCTTTCTGGTACATATCTGGAATGGGAAGCCCATCCATATGTTTAGAAGAACATGACCAGGTTTACATTGATGCCAAGTTAACGTGTGGAAAACGCCACGGAGTCAAATACTTGTCTTATCACCCTTCTGGTGGGGGATGGAATAATCAACGTGAGGTATTTGAAATCGCGGTTGTCTTGGCCAAGTTACTGAATCGCACCCTCATTGTTCACCCACTGGCGCCTCATCATGAATTACTTCAAATCAAAAAAAGGAAGGACATTCAAGGTGGCTATGACAAATACGATATGCTTCCCACGGACAAGTTGATACCATTATCAAGAGTAATTGACCTAAAACATTTATCAAAACTGCTTCCGGTCAAGGAATTTAGGTCTAGTCATACAGCGTTTAAACAGAAATACAGTCATTTAAAGTGGGCCATTATTTGTCACCACCCCCTGGTTGGAATATGGGTTGATGTCCTACCAAACGCAACGGATAAGGAAAAGTGGAACGTTCTTCGACGGCAAATGGAAAATTTACCCTCCTACGAAAAAATACCTCGTTACAGAAACATTTGCAAAGACGAACTTGAAAAGTTTAAAGCTGACAGCTATCGACCCGTTTGGGGAATTATGGATGAATTGCCATATAAAATTGAAGATCTGATGTACTTTTCGGAAGGATCTTTAAGAACTGCATGGCTGTTCTCCTTTGATATAAAGGCTGTTCAACAGGCGCATGACTGGGCCATGCAATTTATTCATTTATCACCACAAATTCGTAAGCGAGCACAGGAAATTGCAAAAATGATTGGACATCCCTTCAACGCAGTTCACGTGCGCAGAACAGATCACTCATCCAGTTTTCAATTAAAACAAGAGTATTGGCTACAGCAATTACGAAAGCAAAAGGCGCTGAGCCTTACAAAAACACTTTACGTCGCAACGGATGAAAGAAACAAAACTTGGTTTCAACCTTTTAGACAAGCAGGATTTAATTTGCTCTTTGCTGACGATTTTGCCGACAAATTAAAGTTTAGAGACTTACAGAGTATTCTCGTTCAAGACATGTTAGGACTTTGTGAACAACTCATCTGCGCTCATGCGGACATTTTTGTGGGGTCACATTATTCAAGTTTTTCTACGACTATTAAGAAATTGAGAATACAGCTCATATGGAAAAAAGGAATGCTACTCGAGTCTCCTATTACAAATTTCATATGGTTGAATAACACTTACACACTATCAACATCTTAGCTAACTGGTAAACAACAGGAAACGTGTAAGGCCCGGTTCAAACGTCGAACTTTTCATGCGCCGAATCAAATCATTGATTTGGGTCGACCCAACTATTAAATTCGACCGGCTCGGTCGAATTTAATAGTTGGGTCGACCCAAATGAAATCGTCGAATTTAATTGATTCAAACGTCGAACTTCTCATGTGCCGAATCAAATGCATAAATTATTTCAATGTATTTTCGGAAAATCATCAAGAGTTACATTTAATTCGACGCATTTAATTTAATTTAATTCGACGCATTTAATCGACCTCTGAATCAACGTAGAATTTTAATTTATTTGGGTCGACCAAAATAGGCATTTGATTCGGCGCATGAAAAGTTTGACGTTTGAACTGGTCCTAACCTACACTCGAGCCTCTCTAATTACAGGTAATATAAATACTTGCGTGAAAAACGGCAATATGCTTCAATAAACCCCAAAATAATGTTGCACTTCTGCTTGGAAATCGACGCCGACGAAGTGCATGCGTACATCGCGTCGTACCCAGATCTAAATCGTCTAATTCGTAATCAAGACACAACAAGCTTAAAAAAAAACTTTTTTTTTTACTTCATAGGCACTTTAACCACGATTAGTAAAACATCAAAGAATAACAATATATGAGCAGAAGTGGAAAATGTTTCCCGAAGGATAGCATTCCGTGGTCAATTTTAAGGACCTGCTGGTAAACGAACTTGGGGAATGCAATTTGTAAAAATAAGTAACAACTGAATTAGCATGTCTAATTTCTTTTCCTGGTTTAGGATTAAGCTATGGTTATCGATGTGTTAGAGTATGAGTTTGGGGTGTTAGGGGGTCTCTTCCATTTTGTCAAAATTTACGACTGGAAATTCCGAAGTTTTCTGCGATAAATGTCGATTTTGTTGCACCCTGTTGAACGATGTTGCCGAGGAACGATGTTGAACGCCAGGGCTGGCCAACGGTTTCCCCACATCATCTACACGAGAGGCCCGGTGTTCAGTCCCGCTGTTGTTACTATGGACACGAGAGACCATTTAGTGCGCACGCGCATTGCTAACAATGTTGAAAGCGGGAGGCAAACGGCTTCAACATCGTTCAACATTCGCGATAACAAGAGAAATATTTAATGGATGTTGAAGCAAAGTTTAAACGCTTTTATACTCATTCAACATCGATTCAATATGTTTCAAAACGGTTGAAAGGGGGGTGGCAAATATCAATGGTTTCGACATTGCTGTTCATTAAAATCGAACGGATGTTGAAGCGGTTTGCCGGGGCCTTTACCGAGATGAAAAATAGTGACTTTAAAGGCTGGTTTCCGTATGATCGCAGACGATCGCAGATTGCAAAACGTTCTGCGATCGTCTGCGATCATATGGAAACACACTTCTGCGATCGTCTGCGATCCTGCGATCATATGGAAACCAAAGTTCTGCGATTTGCGATCGAAATCTGTCCCATAATATTTGTAATTCCCAAACCGCGCGTGTACATTTGACATCTCCGCTGACCGAATTGTATGGCTACAGTCGGCTTTGCGATCGTTTGCGATCGTCTGCGATTATATGCAAACAGTTCTCTTTGCGATCGTCTGCGATCTGCGATCCGCGATCGTCTGCGATCATATGGAAACCAGGCTTAACTACCAAACGAAATCATTCCGAAATTTAAATAGGAGAAAAGGAGTAGTAAAAATCAAATACCTCCGTTCTACTAATGAAAAGGCTTTGTATCATTTTCATCCCGGTAACCGAGATTGAGTGTTCGTATGGGAAAAATTCCAGCCTGGTTACCGACATCTCGGCAACCGGGCCAGCCCGCCGTTTCATATGAACATATCGGAATTTTTGCAAAGCGTTTAGTGGTGAGGGGAGAGCTCGATAACCGGGCTCATATGAAGAGGCCCTCCTCAACAAATAATAGAAACCGCCCAATTTAGAACGCACAATGCCAAATATGACACGAAATACAGGTTTTACATGAGAAAACGAGATTTAAGTGTCACACGGTTTTCCGTAAAAGTGGAAATACGAATTTGTTTAAAATTTTAGACATGTAGTCAGGGAAAACATCGTCCAACTACGCTTTTGATTTTAACCACAATCTCAAGTGCGCATTCGTGTTTTTGATGATGGGCGTAGACTAGACAGGAATACTTCTGGGCACATTCAAACTTCTGAGTTAGCTGTTCAGCGTACTTTGTTCTCGACGGCACACGATGACCATAACAGAGTTTTGAGGCATACGGTATATAAGGCTTTTCTTGATCGGGTATGTGGTATTTTGCAGTTATAATCCATGTATACCGCTCACCCTTCCTTGCCGACTTTTAACAGTAATGACATTGACACCGGTAAAGGCAATGAAAATAATAGTGACATTGCTATGATATGACTACTCTTTTCCCCCTCCATTTTAGTGTGCTAGGCTATCGCGGCTACCCCCACCCCACTGCTCCTAGTTCTAACATGAGATACCCATCGACACCTTTACCGTGGCTCTGTGGTAATACGGCCACTACACCACCTCCAAATCACAGATCAAAAAAACGTAAATATAAACTTTGCCGCATACGGCGGGAAAAATTGTCTTCCAGAGGAAAAGTGTTAGGCCTGTCCGTGAGTCGAACCCTGGACCTCTCGCACCCAAAGCGAGAATCATGCCACTAGGCCAACAGGCCTCAGACATAAATGAAGTGGGGAAAACAACCCTGTCATTTAAAGTGCCTGTCAAGGAATCTCTCAACTCCAGCGGATTGTACTGACTATTGATCAACTGGTACCAGAGAAAAGAAACAAGATTAAGAGGGGCTGGGTGGGGGGCTAATTCCCTTGCTGAGTAAATTCAACTTCATTCGCCACATATATATATCTCCCATAATGCACCTTATTTGCCCCCCAACGACGATTTGACGATTGTAGTTCCCAAGAGAAATTGAAAACAATGGCTATGCAAAATTTTGGGGGCAAACAAAGTGTATTATGGGAGATATAGAAGTGGCGAATTGTGAAAACAAAGAGCAGCCTGGATGTAGAAAGCAAAAGACACCCACGGCTGGAGACTGAGCCGGCTAAAGGGCTTATGCGGCAACACAAGTAAATGAAGATACAGGATTTAACTCGCAAGTTGACTGGTGTGTTTTCCAAGGCAAATCTACAGTACTTACTCCAGCAAGCTTTATCCTGTAGTGTACACTCATCTGGCAAGGGAAATCATTTTTCTGCACCAGCTGAGCTTCTCTAAACAGCTTATTTCGATCTAATGGCGTTTTTACAGCAAAACGATTTGTGGTTGGTTTTTGGTTTATGGTTTTTGAAAATATTGATCAGTATTTTGTGACCCACGCCATTTTGGAGAATCCCGCAAAGAATTTCAAATCTTCCAAATCTGTTTGAGTCCCATCCGCCGGTTCTTCCTTGCTGTTGTCACCGTCGTTGCCTAAGCGTTCTGTTATAAAGTTGGAGTTTGCACGCTTCGCGAACCTGTTTTTCCTTGCTGACACCAGCTAATACTTGATCTATTCAAACCATTCCAAACAATAATTCCCTGGCAGGTGTGTTAACGAACAAGATTTTCTTATATTATTTTCGTAATCAATCAACACAATCGTGATCGGCCTGTTGGTCTAGTGGCATGATTCTCGCTTCGGGTGCGAGAGGTCCCGGGTTCGACTTCCGGACAGGCCCGTTAGTACGTTTCCTCCAGAGGGCAACTTTTTGTCGTTCTCTGTGATAAGTTGAGGCGCTTTGGTGCCTCGTTTTGTGTTTTGTTTTTGTTTTTTGTTTTTGTTTTGTTTTGTTTTCTTTCATGTACCTTTCATTTTTTATCGCGTGAGTTTGAAGACGCTGTGGTGTGGTGGTCATGGCTATAAGTCGTCGACAAGTAGGTTTCCTTTTTTCCAGGCTAGACTAGCCGTTACTGTACTGTCCTGTTGTTTCCAACAAAAGAAACGTTATTCCACCTCGTATTTTCTACTCAGGTGCACAAATTGGAACTGGGGGCAGTGGGGTGGGGATGGCTCCCTGAGAAGGAGGAAGTAGGGAGAGGAGAGTAGTCATACCAATGCCATTGTCGTTGGCATTGTCTCTACCGATGTCATCGTCATTGCTGTTCGGGATTGGCCTGGACTATAAATGTCATCGCATTTATTTTCCTTGTATTGCCGTCAATATCAAAGTACGATGGACAACTTTTGTTTGAATGTGAACGCCAGCATCCCCGCCGAGTCTACGCGCAGCACTTAAGGAGGGCTTGTGAACAGTTTCATCATTTTTAGTCTATATCGCTAAATTTTAAAGCTACATTTATATTTTAGTCCATTTCCATATTAACTAAAATTATGTAGCAGTTAAATCTCGTTTTCCTTTTACAAAAATTTTAGGCCATTTTGCTATCGTTCAAAATTGGCAGTTTCTACTCTCTATAAGTTCAAAGACAGACTTAAACTGACACTTAAAGAAATTAGTGAGGACACCAAAGTTAAAATATATGAGACTAATAATGAGGCTTTATAAACTATCTAGGAAAGTTAACGTTGTTATAATTAGAATGCAGATGGATAAAAAGGAAACTGAACTGTAAAGAGACTGGTTAAAACTTTGACACAAAAAGTCAAAACACTGACACAAAAACTTAAGCTAAAAGGAAAATCGACTGGGCCTGTCCGGGAGTCGAACCCGGGACCTCTCGCACCCAAAGCGAGAATCATGCCACTAGACCAACAGGCCTCAGACATACATGAACTGGGGAAAACAACCGTGTCATTTAAAGTACCTGTCAAGGAATCTCTCAACTCCAGCGGATTGTACTGCCTATTGATCAACTGGTACCAGAGAAAAGAAACAACAAGACTAAGAGGGGCTGGGTGGGGGGCTAATCCCCTTGCTGAGTAAATTCAACTTCGTTGTGAAAACTGCAGTCTCAATGTAGACAGGCTACAAAGAGCAGCCTGGATGTAGATAGCAAGAGACACCCACGGCTGGAGACTGAGCCCAGGGCTTATGCAGCAATACAAGTAAATGAAGATACAGGATTTAACTCGCAAGTTAACTGGTGTGTTGTCCAAGGCAAATCTACAGTACTTACTCCAGCAAGCTTTTTTGTGCACAAATCTAGCAAGGGATATCATTTTTCTGCACCAGCTGAGCTTCTCTGAAAACTTATTTCGATCTAATGGCGTTTTTACAGCAAAACGATTTGTGGTTGGTTTTTGGTTTTTGGTTTTTGAAAATATTGATCGGTATTTTGTGGCTCAGGCCATTTTGGAGAATCCCACAAAGAATTTCAAATCTTCCAAATCTTTTTGTATCCCATCCGCCGGTTCTTCCTTGCCGTTGTCACCGTCGTTCCCTAAGCTTCCTGTTATCAAGATAGTTGGAGTCTGCACGCTTCGCGAACCTGTTTTTCCTTGCTGGCACCAGCTAACCAATTGATACTCGATCTATTCAAACCATTCCAACCAATAATTCCCTGGCAGGTGTGTTACCGAACAAGATATTCTTATATTATTTTCATGATCAATTAATACAATCGTGATCGGCCTGTTGGTCTAGTGGCATGATTCTCGCTTCGGGTGCGAGAGGTCCCGGGTTCGACTCCCGGACAGTCCCGACACTTTTCCTGTCTATTAATTTTTTTATCGCGTAAGTTTGAAGACGCTGTGGTGTGGTGGTCATCGCCATACGTCGTCGAAATAGGTTTCCCTTTCTCTAGGCTAAACTAGCCGTTACTGTACTGACCTGTTGTTTCCAACAATAGAAACGTTATTCCACCTCGTATTTTCTACTCAGGTGCACAAATTGGAACTGGCGCAGTGGGGTGTGGCTGGTTCTCTGAGAAGGAGGAAGGGGGGAGAGGAGAGTAGTCATACCAATGCCATTTTCGTTGTGATTGCCTCTACCGATGTCATCGTGATTGCTGTTCGGGATTGACCTGGACTATAAATGTCATCGCATTTATTTTCCTCGTTATTACCGTCAATATCAAACTACGCTGGACAACTTTTGTTTGAATGTGAGCAAAAATTGAAACACTGAGACAAAAAAAATGAGGCATCAAAAACAATCTAGGAAAGTTAACGCTGTCGTTATTAGAATCCAAATGACTAAAAAGACTGGGCCTGTCCGGGAGTTGAACATGGGACCTCTCGCACCCTAAGCGAGAATCACGCCACTAGACCAACAGAAGATAATATAAGAAAATCTTTTTCTTTAACACACCTGCCAGGGAATTATAATAATAATAGTATATTTATAGAGCCTTTTCTACAAGATTCAAAGGCACTGCTTACACTAATCAAACATAAAAATCATTTTTATGTAAATTTAAAATCACTTATAAAATAGCGCATCATATGTTTTAAGCTCGAATAGAAAGGCGAGTCTTGAGTTGGCGTTCAAAAATCTCTACAGTACCACTTAATTTAACATGGTAGTTTAACTAATAAATTTAACTAATAGATTTTTAAAAGAGGATCTTAGATTGAGGCTGGGATTGTATGGTCGAGGTAGTTCTTATGTGTAGGTAGGGGCTTTTGCGTGAAGGGCTTTGTAGGTGATTAAGAGAATTTTAAATTCTATACGAACGTGAACTAGTAGCCAGTGAACATCTTTGACAACAGGAGTAATATGGCAGAATCTTGGGGTCTGGGTGACAAGACGAGCTACTGAGTTCTGAACGTGCTGTAGTTTTTGAAAGAGATAAGAGGGAAGACCGTACAATAGCGAATTACAGTAATCAAGTTTCGAAACAATGAGGGCATTAACGATGATCTTTGCAGAGTCAAAAGTAAGGTATTTTGCGTCTAAAACCAATGTTACGAAGATGGAAGAAGGACGAATTACAAACTGCGTTCACATGAGGTATCATAGAGATTGACTGATCCACGATAAAACCAATGTTACGTGCGCTAGTGGAACAGGAAACAATCTCATTGCATATATATAATAAAAGAAGACAGTGTCGGTAGAGAATCGATGGAAAGACGATATCACAAGAACTTCCGCCTTATCTCTGTTATTTGTTTGGAATGGTTTGAATAGATCAAGTATCAATTGGTTAGCTGGTACCAGCAAGAAAAAACAGGATCGCGAAGCGTGCAAACCCCAACTATCTTGATAACGGGAAGCTTAGGCAACGGGGGCGGCAACGGCAAGGAAACCGGCGGATGGGACTCAAACAGCCCGCCTTCTCCGGTGAAGCGGGCCAGCCTGCCTAACCGGGCTTGAAAACTTTACATTAATAGGCCCTTAGGTTGCTTGTTATCTACATCCAGCTGCTCTTTGCTTGTATTGTAGCCTGTGTTTATTTAGATTGCAGTTTCCACAATGGAGTTGAATTTACTCAGCAATGCAAGTGGATTAGCCCCCCACCCAGTTGCTCTCAGTCTTGTTGTTTCTTTTCTCTGGTACAAGTTGATCAATACACCATTTTGCTAGGGACCAGTTTCAGGTGAATTGTGGTAATGGTAATGGTAATGGATTTACATACCCCACATCGTGGGTAGATCCGGTCCTTTGTGGGGGCAAACAGTCAAAATTACAATTTCAATTTACGTCCTAAAATGGCCGTTTGCCCCCACAAACGACTGGATCTACCCACAATTCCCCGAAACTGACCGTTAGCAAAATGGTGTATTGTCAATACAATCCGCTGGAGTTGAGACATTCTGTAACGGCTGGTTTGGCCAGCCGAAATATTATACACAAAACTTAACACCATTCTACGTTGTATCGGCCCTTGCTTTTACACTCTTTGTTGATTTTATTAGGCCGATCAGATCACCAGTTTGATCCAACGTATACCAGCAGGATTATTGTCCACGGTTGATTGCTTGAACATTTGACATATTAAATGACAGGTTTGTTTACCCCAATCCATTTATGTCTGGGGCCTGTTGGTCTAGTGGCATGATTCTCGCTTCGGGTGCGAGAGGTCCGGGGTTCGACTCCCGGACAGGCTCGTTGGTACGTTTCCTCTGGAAGGCAAATTTTTGTCGTTCTCTGCGACAAGTTGATGCACCTTGGTGCCTCGTTTGGTGTTTTCTTTTTCTTTCCTCTACCTTTGCATCTTTTTGTCGCGTGAGTCTGAAATCACGGTGTTGTGGTGGTCGTGACCATACATCGTCGAATTAGCCATTACTGTATTGACCTGTTGTTTCCAACAAAAGAAACGTTATTCAATCTCGTATTTGCACAAATTGGAACTAGGGGCAGTGGGGTGGGGATGGCTCTCTGAGAAGGAGAAAGGGGGAGAGGAGAGTAGTCATACCAATGTCTCTATCGTCGTCATTGCCTCTACCGATGTCGTCGTCATTGCTGTTCGGGATTGGACTGGACTATAATTGTCATCGCATTTATTTTCCTTGTATTGCCGTCAATATTTAAGTACGCTGGACAACTTTTGGAAAGCCTCTCCGCCGAGTCTACGCGCACTAGAACTAAGGCCGGAAGGCTTGTGGACAATTTCATCATTTGTAGTCTATATCGCTAAATTTTAAAGCTAAATTTATGTTTCATTTCATTTCTACATTAGCTAAAATTATGTGGCAGTTAAATCTCGTTCTTCTATCACAAAAATTTTAGGCCATTTTGCCATCGTTCAAAACTGGCAGTTTCTACTATCTATTAGTTCAAGACAGACATACTCTGACAGTTAAAGAAATTGATGAGGACACCAAAATTGAAACACTGAGACAAAAAATGAGGCATTAGAAACTATCTGGGAAAGTTAACGTTGTCATTATTAGAATGCAGATGGCTAAAAAGGAAAATAACTGGGCCTGTCCGGGAGTTGAACCTGGGACCTCTCGCACCCTAAGCGAGAATCATGCCACTAGACCAACAGGCCGCTCATGTTAGCAAGGGTAATAGTTTGAATACATGAATTACTCTTCGTATTGGTTTGAGACACCTGTCGCTTCACTACTATATACTTCAACCTGAATGGCTGGAATGGTTGCTTCAGCCAGTTAGCGAGTACAGACAAAGAAAAACAAGACTGCAAGGTGTGCAAACAAGCCTGAGTGACTTTTCCTATTAAACCCACCCCACAACTCTCCTTGGGCTCGGTACGGAATGAAAAGTGTTGACATTTTGGAATCGTGATCTGCATTAAGCTAGCGATAAATTAACAACACAGAGGATAAATTCATTTCCTCCTTTATTTTGCCTCATCTCAAATGACAGCAAACAAACAAAATTGAAACTTGTGTTGTTCGTATCGCCCTTGTATAATCGTTTTATCTGAAAAATAAAACAACCTTAATGACACAATTTCAGTTTTTATTTACAATCAGCTGTTACGAAATGTCGATCAAGCACATTTTAGTTATTTATTGCAGTGATTTCGAAGCTCTAAAATATGTTGGTTTTTTTTAACTCTTTCACCTGTCAAAAGTGGTCTAACATTTAAGATCCAATCTGAAGCTACCTCACTCTCCCATACTAAGCACTGGAAGTTTTTTTTATGTTTTCTTGATGGGTTTTTATCTATTTTGCTTTTAGTGTGCATTAAACTTAACTACTTTTAAGTAGTTAATAAAGTAGTTTTTAGTAGTTACAATAATAATTACTGATAGCGGTACCATTATCAGTTATTATTTTTTAACACATTGTGGCAATGTCCAAACATGGTCACAACGTGCGCAATATTCGTCGTGCGTACTCAACAGATATCCTGCGACTGCGATATACGTAATTTTGTGTGTAGCGGAGTAAAAATGGTGGTTTTTTTGCAATGAACGCGGAAAATTGTGGTTTGTCATTAATTTGTTGAATAATAAAACAATAATCTTGTTCAATCTTACTCAACAATAAAACAATCGCGCCTTTTAAAATTGCTCGACTTAGCTACTAACCTGTTTGTATCTCAAATAGATACATTCAACTCAAGTGTTTTCTTATCCTGGCCATGGGGGTTGACCGCTGTACACTCGTATCGTCCTGCATCGTATGAACTGATTGCTCTTATGATCATCCGAGTACCTATCGGCTTCCCTTTGTTGTCCACCATCTGTTCGAGTTTGGGAAGACCGAGAAAAGCGCCTGCCGTAAGGTAAATTAGAATTGAATGAAATTCATGTCATAACTACAACAAAATAAAAAAGGTAATCTATTCTATGTTAGACAAAGATCAATGATGCTTATACATTACATTAGGGTTACAACGCAGTCGACGAACTTGTTTGCGACATGCGTGTTATTGGTGGGCAAATCCTTGTACCAATTTTTTGCATTGCGGTCGTACACACTTGCACCTTGGGACCTGTTCTATCAGAAGAACTTGCCTAAGAATTTGCTGATAACGAAGGACTCGATAAGGAACGAGCTAAGATTCTGTAGACAGCCTCATTCCCAGGATCCTCTCTTAGAGCTAAGGCTCTAAGCCATCATCCGTTAAATGAAATTCTGCCGAAGCCTAAACCCCAGCAATAAAATTTTACGTCACAAGGTTTGCCTCCGCCCAAAGATTAACACCGAACGTTTCATGAACACATTTGTAAGCAGACTCATTTTTGAACACAACCTGTTATAATTACATAATTTAATTTTAGCCATAGTATATTGTTGTAATTTTCATTACACAGTTCTCGTTTATGTAACAGAGGATATGTATCTTTTATCTTATGGTTTATTAAAGACTTCAAAGACTTCAAGAAGACTTCAAGACTTAGTATACATGGAAATGAGACATTTTATCCACTGCATAAATCATGCGCATGCGCTAAATGACGTTATTGCTTTGCTGCATGCAACACGGATAATGAAAGTAATAGCACTTGATGAAAGTGATTTAAAGCAGCTTAACAAATAAATAGTTATGACCGTCGTGCTTTTTCTGTTGTTGCGCCGCCTCTCTGGAACAGTCTTCCTCAGCATATTAGGGATGCTGGATCACTGGACATTTTTAAAAGATGGCTGAAAACTGTTCTTTAAATTCATGACGTGACTTTGGTGTTTTATAACTTAACTATTTTTTCTTTCCTTCTTGTAGTTTTAACTGTGGTTTTTATTATTATTATTATTATTATCATTATTATTATTATTATTATTATTATTACTATGTTTCACTTTGACTCTATAAATAGCACCTTTGGATCCTTGGGAGAGCTTTATAAATGTCTTATCATTATCATCAACGTCAACATCAACATCATCATCATCATCATCATCATCATCATTATTATTATTATTGTTATTATTATCATTATTATTATAAATGTTTAACTCAAGCAGAGTCTCTTACATACTTGGAATATCCTCTGTGATGCGCCAAGTAACCAGCGGTGTAGGAGACGCATGCGCATAACAGTAAAGCTTGGCCTCTCTACTAATCGTGTTCACACTGGAATTAACGCTTGTGATCGTCGGAGCCACTGAAATAAAAGGCAACCGTTTCCACTTACTCAGTGATCTACCTCACGTAACAGCACTTTTTTCACGCAACAAATTAGAGTAAACTACCTGTGTATCCTCGCCCAAGTATCATTTTATACGCATGAGCACTACACATATTGCAAAATAAACTTAACCACGTTAACTAGAGGCCTATACTACCAGTTATGAGAACGAAAATGGCTACACAAGGTTTCAAAACTTACGTTTGCAAGCTGATCAAGTCAGCTTTTTATTTTCTTAAGTAAACACTGAAAACCCATGGCTCAAAATACTAGAACGCAATTCACTACACAGTGCGACGTTTCCAAACAAACGTTTCCATGTCCGAGAATGTCACGAGTTGCGCCTGGGTTTTCTGGTTGCAAGCGCCTATCCCTCCACAGATCAACAAAGGTTATACCAGAAATAATTTAACAGTAATAGCGTGAGTGGATTGGGGATAAAAGCAGTATTTTTTGTAACCTTTTTCTCAATTAGCTTGAGAGTGATGAATTAGTGTCAACTCTCTAAAAAGGCAAAGGACTGAAGCATTGTGAATGAAAGTCTCGAATAATGATACAGCTGGCACTGACCGATCATAAGCTTCATTACTGAAGTCCAGACTCAATTTAGCGAGGTTTTGGTGTTCGCTTATGAGATCGTCTTACCGGAGATGTAAGAACGCCTGATGACCGCAGGATATAGGCGCAATAATCTTACCTCCACAATCTTCTAGAGCAGCAGCGGCCAACTGCAAAGTCTCGGTCCCACTCGAACAGTTTTTGCACGTGGTCATTCCCGTTTGGTCCTGGTACGTGTCTCTCGGGCAGACTCGACATAAGGGTCCAAGCCCGTCAGAACTATAAGTACCCGCGGGACAACGAGCTGTTGAAAGACAACATCATAGTAGGATAACCTACGCCTTGTGTTTAACGTACAATAAAATCTGTGAGTGAATAGATTTCCTCCACCTGATAATTTTCTTACCTCTTGCTGCCCTTGCTGTACGTTTGTCAGTGGTGATTCCCATATCTGTTAACATGTAAAAACAAATCCTTTTCCTACTTATAAATTCAACTTCTAACGCTTTGTAAATCTATCAACTGAAGATGACAGAAGTTTCTGTCGAAACATGTTTTGCAAATTTAAGAGTGTTGTCGTTTTCCTTAAAATCCTTCTTGATACTTCACCTCGGTACTAAGATGATAGCAACTGTGAGATTGTTTTGGAGGGAGACGGAAGATGCAGAAACATGTAAGCTGCTGTGTGCCTTTTGTATGTGTACGACTGAACAATTTCAAAAACCCCTCGGATCTAAGTGAGTTTGTAATATACGCGTGGTATCACCTTGACTTTGTCTCCTTGACATGGTGGTGACGCTTGCTTGTCTTGATGACCCCAAGAGCTATGTCGGCCGGGGGTCTAGTCTCTGCTGAGGTCAACTATGTCGGATTGCTCATAGGGGGGCATAAGCGTCACATGGCACAACGAGGCCAAAGCAAGTGAGGGAGGGAGGGAGGAGGGAATAGTAATTGAGCAATAATTCTGTTTTGGATATAAATATGAAATATATGAATTAACGTACAGCTAAAGAATTGTCAGAAGCTATCAGGGTTAGTTTGGTAATTAGTATGCTCACGGTAATCCTTTACTCGCGGTCAACCTAAACGTTCTGTCATTTAATTACCCACTGAACATTCACAGCACCTTACCTGAGTTACTTACCGTTATTGTTCATTAATAACCTCTTTGAAGAAGCCTTTGTGACAATCAGTTGCACTGTGCGAGTTATCTCCCCATGAGTGTTCGCTGATACGCATGTATAGGTTCCTCCATCCGATACGTCTGCGTTCGTTATGGTCAGCTGTGTTCCCAAAATTTTACCATCTTTGTCTTTCATTGGTTCTTGAGTTTTGGAGCCTGAAGAATTAATTACGTCAACAATCGTTAATTTACCATGTTTTCGAATACATTCATGAATGAGGGAGGCATAAGGGCTCAAGGTGTTGCGGATTTGGGCCTATTTTGCTTGCGATATTTCATCAATTTGTTCAATTTTCGACACAGTATGGTTGGTATTGCAGCTTCGAGTACACTCCACCGGCCCCGTCCTCCCTGCAAATACCCTCTCTTCTTTGAATAAGATCTCTTTTCATCCCTCATTTTACTCACCTTTTACATTAGCAGGAGACTGCCAGTAAACAGAAGGCGTCGGCACGCCCTCTGAGAAACATTTTAGCACCACATTTCTTCCGGCATCGACTGAAGCTACAATTCCTGGTTCAACTTTAATGATTTGTGGAGATTCTATGAAGTACAGATATGCTAAAACGTTAAATTCACTTCGAAGGTAACAAGTTAGGTGAGTATTGTTATATGCAACACCCCACTTAATTTTTAGAGACTAATGGCTAGATAAAAATCACAACTTCAATTTTTGTTGTTATTGTTGTTGTTGCTTTTTTTGTTTATTTGTTTGTTTTACATTACCCACAAAGGCAGCAATTAATTTCACAAAAAGAAAGCCTATTTAGCCAAAAAACACTGTCTCGATCATTTGACTGCTCATTGCCCTGAATAACTAATGGGGTATTTCAATCAATTTTGCAATGTTTTGGCTTTTAGATACATCGAGACGCTTTTTCAAAGATCTTTTGAAAGTAAGGTGTTGTACAAGAAATTACTTTCAGGGGATGGTCACCAGAGAAGGTGTAGTTTCTTTTCTTACGAGTCAAAATATTTCATTGGTACTTTTTAATACTTCAGTCAAGAAGAGTTACGACTACGACCCAATAGCGTTTCTTCACCTCAGCATTCGCAGAGAACTTACTTCCGCAGAAAGTCGCCCCGATGTGTAGAGTGTCGGTTCCACTGGGACATTGTAGACAGCTTTTCTGCTGGGCTTGGTCTTGGTAAGTGCCATTGGAACAGAAGACACAGAACGGACCTAGACCATCCTTTGAGTAGCGCCCTGGTGGGCAGATAGCTGTTAAGAGGAAGTAACAAAGGTCGCTTTAACAAAATAGGTATTTTTGGAAAGATTTAGTTTTGAATAAGTTAATAGAACCAGAGTTAATACAGCAGATCAAATACCTCATAAACAACTAACTCGTCAATACGAACACAGAAGTCGTAGTGGTCTGTACTATGAATTCGATGAAGGTCATGCCAGTTTTTCATCACTCGTCGAGAACGTTAAGAAAATGTGAGAATGAATATATGAAAATCAAATATTTGAACTGCGGATTATATACCTCTTACTAACCTAATTCGAGGTCTGTACTGTAAGTTACGGACCGTTGATTTATGGCCCAAGCGCGAAGCGCGCGGGCCATAAATTAATGGGAAAAAACGAGGATCCGTAACTTACAATACGGACCGAGAAAATGAGGTTGGTAAGATATTTATTATATCTCTGAGGTTAATCCGGCGCGCGGGAAAGAAAACTAGTTGATGTCAAGCGGGCCGTACTGTAGAATATAGTCCGCAAAATTGACCAATCACAGCGCGCGTACTAAGGGAGAGACATAATAATAACAATTATTGGACGAGGTTGAGCAAAATATCGTGATTTGTCAGTAGCGAGCAGATCCGAATTATTGATCAGCGAGACACTGGCAAATCACGATATTTTGCGAAAACCGAGTTCAGTAATAGTTTTTTTTAAAGAGCTTTTTTTCATAATTATTTTCGGGAAGCGTGAAACGATCTGCCATTTTTCACTGAATTTGAAGAGCATGCACGCGTGGACACAACTACGCATGACCAAAATATTACTTGCAGCAAAATCACCGTTGGACGGTAATGCGCACGAGCAGACCATTATTTGTAGCAGTTCTTTTACGGTAGGGTCACGTGGCAGGCTCTGGGCCAATGAAAAGGATGGAAAAAGTATCGAATGATAATAATAATTATTATTATTTTAATTTTTGGCTTTATTTTCACTACTGCTTAAGTAGTGTTCATAACTGCGATGATCGTTCACATATCCAAATTTACGAATGAAATTTTTCACCACTTACGCCTGCAGCTCCAATATCCTTGAAGTGAGGATTTCCTGCTGGACACGATTTGCAACTGGTTTGACCGGTTTGATCCTGAAACCTTCCCTCTGGGCATGCCTCACAGTTACCATTGTTGTAATATGTTCCCATGGGGCATTCGACTGGCAAAATGAAGTAAAAACAAAACTAAATGACTTGCTAATCGTGTGTATGATGTACATATCCGGCTCCTTTTTTACACTCTCAAATGAATACCGTCCAGAAGATGGCGGCATTTATCCCTGAAACTAACTGAAGAGCAGAAGTTTGTAGGATAAAGCTATCTGACTTTTCCCTGCAAACATCACTTTTTCATTAGGGTTGTCAGACTGCGAGCGACCTCTTATTTTTATTCTAGTCGGTGGACCCGAGCGCGCGATCCAAGAGTCGCGAGTATAACGAGGGTAAGCGCGCGTTCCATGCCTGAATTACGGGAAACGAGTCCGAGCGCGCAATCCAGGAGATTTAGGCAACGAAAGCCTTTCCCTCTGGCCTTGCTCCCACTCCTCGAGGCTTTCAGCTTCGCTGTTTCGTACTTGTGGGTCACGCTCACTAGACCGACAAAATGAGAAATAACAGACATATCTAGACACTACTGAAACGTGATAACTGACAAAAAAATATGTTAAAGGAGATCATAGTTATGACTTACAGCATCCCGTTGAACCAAAGGAGGAATTCCGAACACTACCAGCAGGACACGGGTTACTCGTGTTAATGTTTTTGTAGCCTGAAGATAAAAAAAAGCAAAGCAAACGATTCAGTGAATTATTCCTTTGTTTTAACTGTTACTTTGAGGGCCAAAAGTTTGTAAAAATTACCTTTTATTTGTTTGTCTGAATTAGATATAGCTTCGTTTAGGTGGAACAGTCTTAATATTCTAAACGTTTTCATTTCGTGCAATAATGAAAACATCGTTTTTGTTGCTGAAGTTGTCATTGTAAAATAGATATGTGACAAGAAAATGAAAAGTACCCATAATGAACATAAATATACTCTGACATTATATTATACAGGGTGTTTCAAAAGTTCGTTCCGATTTAGAGTTGTTAATTTTTAAAACAAATCAATTGTTTCATAGAACTTTATCAATACATTGAGATAGAGAATTTATTAAAATAGCTGCCAATAGCAATTTTAATTAGCTACTAGATGCCTTTCTTTCGATTTTCGCGCCAAGTGTGCACACGCGCTTTTTCCCGCCATTTTTTTTCGCGCCTTTTGTGTCCCGAATTTATTGTTATTCTCTGATTGTTTTCCTGACCTTTCTGTTTTCTCTGTCACGAAAATAAAGTCAGACATTGTTTATGCTGGAGCTCAAGCAGCCATACTACGATCATCTGGTCATTCAGTCAAAGAAATTGCTAAATTTATAAAACAAGACAGTACGTTGGGTGAACAAGTGGTCGAAAAGAGAGTGCTTCGAAGACAAACCAAGAAGCGGACGACCGTCTGTTTTGACCAATGCTGCTCGAAAATCAATCGAGAAAGCGAAGTACAAACGGAACAATTCAACAAGGAAGATTGCCAAGAATCTTCAGCAGAAAAATATCAATGTTTCAAGCATAACGGTGTGGAGATACATGACCAGGAAAGGATGGAAAGCTTTCAAGCGAAAGAAAATACCTTTGCTGAGCGAAAAGCAAAGGAAAGCCTGTTTAAGATTCGCCAAGAAAAACGCGAAGCTGACAGCAGAAGATTGGAACAACTTTTTATTTACAGATGAGTGTCCTAAATATCTTTTCCAGTACCCTAATCAAAAAAACGACATCGTTTGGGGCTCGCAGGAATGTGATGTTCCTCCAGCTTTCCAAGTGAAGCAAAGTGCGAAGGTAATGGTGTGGGGTGGTATGACAGGTCGTGGGCTAACAAAGTTACACATGCTACCCACAGGCCAAACCTTAACTTCTGAGTACTACATCAACCAAATCCTTGAGAAAGAAGTGAAACCCTTGACATTAAGTCGTCAGGTGACAGGTGGCCCGATAGAGAGGAAATTGTTTAGCTCAAAGAAAGAGATGACATTCGTTCAGGATGGAGCACCGGCTCACACATCAAAGGCAACTCAGACGTGGTGTCAAAAGAATTTGCCAAACTTTATAGCCAAGGATGGCTGGCCAGCGAACTCTCCTGATCTCAATCCCATTGAGAACATCTGGAGTATTATTGACGAGACAACGTACAAAGATCAAGCTCCCAAAACGATGAAAGAGCTGAAAAGGCGACTACGCTTTGCATGGAAAAATGTGACTCTTGACACGTTAAAGGAACTCGCACATTCTATGCCCAGGCGCTTAGAAAATGTCATTAAAAATAAAGGCGGGCAATCTGGTTACTAATAATTGAAATGATCGAATGAAAAATAGGCAAACAATAATATGCCTTATTTTTTAAATGTTACGTTTAATAAATAATGAAACGTTAGAAAAAACAAATGGGAACGAACTTTTGAAACACCCTGTAGTTAACGGCAACTGATTTCTTCTGAGTATATCATTATCATTATTATCATTATCATTTAGCTGATATTCCTCTATATGATGTGATGATCGTATGTGCTTTACATGAGTAAGCCAAATATTACCGATACGGTTAATTAAAAAATCTGACAAGCACGCTCCGCTCTTAAAAGTAGCAATATTTGGTGCATTTCTGGTCTCTCTGTCTAATTTATTCCAGCCAGAGAGTGATGTTAAACTCTCTATTTTCCCCAATTAATGGTAACACGGGATAGTCTGAGTTTCGAGTTCTTCTCGTGTGTTGTGGAAAATAGTCAAATACCGATTATGGTTTCCTCCCCCTTTTCGAAAATAGCTCGGCATCTTTCTCTTGGTGTCCTGTGATTGTTTTGGTTATGAGCAAAGGCACTTGGGGATTTTTGGTTTTAATCTGTCTGCCAAACGCAAAAATGTCCATGATGTAGTTCCTTTAGCTGACTGAAATTAAGTTTTTTGGGTAACTGGAGGAAAATGACTTCTGATTCTCACCAACACAGTGTGTAATTGGTCCTGGTTGTGGCTGTGCTACCCATTTTCCATCTCCGTTTGTGTAACACCACCAAAATAAATTAGCACCAAAAAGTTGTTGTCCTTGTGGGCACAATCGAACGCACCATCGCCCTCCACCATGCGAACTGCACTTCCAAGTACCATCAGGGGGTCCCTCGGGAGGCAATTGACACCTGTATCCTAAAATGGAAATTGAGAGCGATATGGTCCAGGGAGTCGGATCGAACGCTTCAAGTAATTTTGATAAACAGAATAATTAGCCAGCCATGGTATAAAATATGATCGACTGTGAAAGTTACAGCTGGATTCCCGCAATATTAGCAATCATGGCACGCTTAATTGCCATCACCATCGTCACCGTCATCATATCGTCATCGTTATTACTATCGTTATCGTCATTGTTATTGCTATCGTTATCGTCATCGTTATTGCTATCGTTATCGTCATTGTTATTGCTGTTACTCTACCTTTTGCGACGCCAAAAACACGAACAATCGCAACAACATCGAAATTAAACTCAGTAATAGACCACATTTAGGAGAATTAAAGATTAGTAGGTAAGAACTAAGTTGCCGTAAATGAGTTACTCAAAATCGCAGCAAGAAGAGACTCTGGCAAAAAGGAAAACCCGTCCCTTTTTTCGATTGGCAAGTTTTGTGGTCACGTCAATCCTTGCTCAAATGTCGAAAAGACAATGTATTAAGTGGGAGACGTAAAGCTTGTGGGATGTGGCTGGAGCGACAAGGATACTTCACAAATTTATGTCATCAAGTAAGCTGAAACCACTCTAAGGGCACTAAGGCCACAAGGTAGCGGGCATTACCCCTTAAATCTACCAAAGCAAAGATTGAGCCCAAGCATTAGCAGCCATGGACAGGTGTTTCGGCCTTGTTTAGCCTCATTAGCATGGCATAACTAATGCTCAAGCTCATTGTTTGTTTTATTGGTATGTGGGTACTTGAGCCTGAGCATTAGCTATGCCATGCTGATGAGGCCAAACAAGGCCGAAACAGCTGTCCATGGCTGCTAATGCTTGGGCTCAGTCTTTGCTTCGGTAGATTTAAAGGGTAATGCCCGCTACCTTGTGGCCTTAGTTCCCTTAGAGTGGCTTCAGCTTACTTGATCACATTACTTTGTGAAGTATCCTTATTAAGTGGGAGAGTTATATTAATAACATGATAGGAACTTTACACAAACTCTCTACTATTTCGGCGGATTTGCCACCAACTCACAAAATACAGCGACAGTAGACAATATTTGTAATCTCGGTAATAAACTGGATCTAGCATGAATTGCTGGGAAATAGATTAACATAGAAAAGATTCCCCCACAATAGCCTCCACCTCATGCTAGATCCAGTTCAAAACCAACGCACGTCACGCATTGGAGAGAACGGAATGCCTCCTACCTCCCACGTACACTTGAACTCGACAATCAGCAGAGTTTCCAGCAGCGTCGTACGCCTTGAAATGAAAATAGTCGTTGTGTCTTATGGAAATGCTGTCTATAAGGGGAGGGTCGTATCTAACAACTCCCACATTGTCAGTGAAGACAGGTTTACTGATGTTGACCCAAACTGGGTCTGTCTTGAAGGAGACTTTAAAAATCTTCTCTGGGCAGAAGACGACCTTTGGCTTTTCTCTGTCTAAGGGAAGTAGAAATTACACATAAAGTTTCGATTTAAAATACTGGGGACTTTTAATAGTGTGATTAACAGAACGAAAAGAAACGTTGCCGGTTATTGTTGTATTTGCTGTTATTTATTGGCCAACAAATGTAAAAAACAAGAGGTGTAACAACCTTTTCTGCGTAAAAAACTGTTGATTTCTCTGATATTTTTCATTTCAATATTTAACGTTAGCCTTTTAATAGTGTTTGCCACGCACCATATGAGTGCTATGATAATGATCTCTTGTCTGTTCTTATTTTGGTTCTAGTTTGTGCTTTAATATACTATATTCCCTTTCCGTATTTAAAATTGCCGCTGAATTGAAACACTAATGATTTTTTGATACAGGGCTAGTCTAGATCCACCTAAAGTAAAATATTCAGAAATACCGGCGTGAGGGTGCCAGTTATAAAAACGTCATCTTCTCGCTGAACTTTGTGGCAGGCTAACCCTGTAAAAAAGCTTTTTCAGTGCTTTTATTAAGCGGTCATGGTGAACTAGAAACTGGACTATTGCGTATAGTAATAAAAGAATACTTGAAAATGAATATATGAAAATCATATATTTGAACTGCGGATTAATGATTTAATATGTGAATGATCATGATCGCAGTTATGAACACTACCTAAGCAGTAGTGAAAATAAAGCCTGAAAAAAATTCAGGCTTGTACGTACAAACCTGAATTTTTTTTTTCAGGCTTTATTTTCACTACTGCTTAGGTAGTGTTCATAACTGCGGTGATCATTCACATATTAAAAGTACACTTACCATATACATTGACATCAACGACGCATGAATCCTGATCACCAATGGCGTTCACAGCTACCCACCTGACAATCGTTTCTCCTGCTGGGAACTGATATCTACTACTCACCCCGGGTGGGTCCATAACTGTGATGTTTGTGGCGTCAGTTGCGGTGGGGCGTTCCCACTTCTCACTCACATCTGCAGTGCTCATTCCAGGCTTGAGTACGACAGAAATATCACTTGGACAATTTATGCGAGGTTCTAGAATGAAATTAAAAGGGTGTGAACTTCCAGCCAGGAGGTTAGAGCAGCCACATCCGATAGAAAATGGAATGGATCGGATAAGTTGTGCCTCTTTAGGCAAATTCCCAAGTAATTTGTTTTAGATAAAGTAAACGTTATAATAGTACTCTCTTATATTGCTGCACGGGTTAGGTCGAACCGGCTTTGAAATGTTGTCTTAAACCTGGAAATAAAAGCCATTGAGCAATAGTTTACCACGGTGCAGCTCATATGTCATGTTGCGCGAAGTGACTTTTGAGGCTGTGGATGGAATCCTAAAGTGCGACCATTCAAATGTAAGCCACTGAGCAGTACATTCAGCCTGTAGTTCACTTTTTTATGCTGTACAAACTGGCTAGAACTTTTGAGTCCCTGGCTGAAATACTATAAAGTATGACCATTGAAATGAAAGCTCCTTAACCGTACTCTCCTTTGGTGCTATTCCATTTATAATAAGTTGACGGTGAGTAACAATTTGGAGACTCCTTTTATACTTACTTCGATGAATTTTGTCACAGGTGGGCACAGATCCGCTCCACGTACCATCTGCAAGGCATTCCCTGTACAAATTCCCATTTAACTTGTAACCGTCATTACAGCTGTATCGACATTTCTCGCCGTACCTTGTTGTGTGGTATTTGCAGCTGTATACGTAACCATTTGCGAAGTCTGCTTCTAACTTAGGGCACGGCCTACCTGTGATTACAACAAAGAACATCAAAAGCGTGGTTCAGTTAAAGAGGGGGTACAATTCGAACAATATGCCATCCTTAGGGGAATGAGTTATATTGTGAAAAGAAGATTGATGGGCGAGTTTTTAATCCTTTTTATTGCGGTAAACGTTGGCTCCAATAAAAGTCATAAAGAGCAGTACTTTGGTATGACATTGCTATGTATTTGTTTGTATGTTCGTTTTTGTTTTCATTATTTTTCGCTGCTGAACATTGTGTTGAATCATCTTATTTCATCTTATTTCATCATCATCTTTACTCATCTTATTTCATCTTATTTCTCTGACGACCTTACCAATGAAAACTTTAAAATTCATACCAGGCCCACCAACAAACAACCAGCAAAGACGCTGAATTTTCATTCGACTTGAAGAGAGCAAAGCTGACTTACTGGCTGGAATCGCTGAACCACTAGGTGCATATCAAATATCTGGCAGTGACCACCCCTAGCGTCTGTCCTAATTCGATAGCTGAGGGGATTTTAACGAACCCCCACAAGAATCTTCAGTACTGAAGGAGGTGGGGTAATATGGAAGATTAGCCAATGCTTATCGTCTTCGGGAATTCAGTATAAAAACTAAAAGAAAGAAATATTTTCAATTCAAACCACCAGGGAACGTAAGAATATAGAACTGATTACATGAAAAGGACGTTGCAAATGTGACGTTTGAACTATAACAATTATTTTGCAGTTTATAATTCCCTGCAGACGTTCGGCCTTACCCGACAAAATATTGGAAGATACAGTTGTCTAAGCCATTAAGTCAGCTTTTCTTTTTTAGGTTTGTAGGTCTTACCTACGCAAGTTGTCGGGTTAGGAACCCAATTTTTGTACGGACCACATGTAGCATTCACAGCAGAGGGTGTGTACGGAACATATCCATGATTACAGACAACGGTGCATTTGTCCTGAAACTTATTTTGTCCCTGTCGAAAGCAGCGGGCGGGTGAGAGGGTACCATGGGAGTCCCTTGACACGGAAAAGGATGAGCATGTCACACCTGCCACGCAAAAACACAAAGCAAGATCAAAGTGAGCCACTGAACTGGGAAAATAAATTTTAAACCACTCGGCATCATAAGTGGGCTGAGTTTGTTGGTTCTCTACTCTGCTCTGAGAGTTTTTTCTCCGGGTACTCCGGTTTTCCCCTCTGCCCAATTTGATTTGATTTATTTATCGTTCTTAATTTGATTTAGTCTCCTCAGTAGAGCACCTGTGCTCGGCTAGATAGATTCGAGACTTAAATAATGTGATTATTATTATCATTATTATTATTATTATTATTATTATTGTTATTATTATTATTATTATTATTATTAAAAACAATCTCTTGGATAAGAGCAAGAACATCTTTTGCTCTATTAAGATCCGCACTAATCTGCCTCAGAGGATCGAGAGTTAGAAGAAAAGCCTTTTGTGATTTTAAGAACGTTGGCATTGACATTGAAATCCAAGAAGGAGCCATAATGTAACTTTTTTTAAGAATATTTTTTTTGCCGCCACCTTGTAAATACAACCGTCTTACATAATTTTTTTAATTAAGTTTTTAGCAATACTTTTACAATATTTATACGGATTATATTATTATTATTATTATTATTATTATTATTATTATTATTATTATTATAGTTTACTTCAATTTGTCTATATTTGCCTTCTAAGGCCAGAACCAAACCATCGTTAACGTTAATGTAGTCATCGTCATGGTCATGGTCATCATTATCTATATATCTTTCGTTAGTCTTTTATAGTATCTTGATGAAATTTGGTTTTTATGATGGTTATTTTGGTTGTGGGCAGTTTTATGGCAGGACCGTAGCTAATATGAGGCGAACCGAGGCACTTCGCTCAGTAAAACTGATTGTGAATTTTCTTGATAGTTTTTTCCTTTCCCGTGTTTGCCTAAGCAGCCTGTGTAGTTTCACAGAGGTGTAGCATTTTATTTTTTATTTTTCTTTGAGAGGCTATACATAGAAAAATAATTAATGAATATTTATAAAGGTGTTTTTTGTACACAATGCCTCGGTGACAAATTTCGTCTTGCTCCGGCCCAGTATGGTTGGCATATTTTCCGTTCTTCTGGTATCCAGTAACAGCATCATTTCAGGACACAAGTGAGCAGCACGTGGCCCGCCGTTTCAGTGTCGTGCATCAGAAGTCACTTAGGCCCTGTTCAAAGGTCGAACTTTACATGTGCCGAACCTAATACCTATTTGGGTCGACCCAAATTATTAAGTTCGGCAGCTGATCCAGACGTCGAACCCAATGGTGTCGAACTTAATTTGGTAATTCACGCAAAACCTTTGAGGTGGACGGTTCTTGTTTGAAGTCTTGATGCAATCAATATGCCGCGGCGAAACGAACACTGTGAAAATTCGAAGCTTGTTACGCTTGCTAATGCATCCGTGAAAATAGAAGAAGGCGGTTAAACATACAAATGGCACTACACCACTGTAAAAAGCAAGTTTTACAAATGTTTCTTTCGTTCTTTTGTTATTGATTTCATCCCAACGAGATACCATCACGACTGTTCCTCAATGCTATCGTCGGTTGGGCAGAAACACAAAGGTTGACGTTATTTCGTGTTTTTCAAGCCTGAAGGACAAACTCTCATCTTTTACCGCCATCTTGTTTGAAAGCATGCCTTTTGCGCACGACATCTTGCTTGAACGTGTAGAATTGTGGGTAAAAATAATTTATATAATGTGTTTGTAATGTATGTATTACGTTCGGCACATTTTAAGTTCGACGTCTGAATCGAAGTCGGGTTAGGGACTGGCACAGTCGAATAGAACGGCAAGGTCGACCCATGTCGATCCTAATTGATTCAAACGTCGAACTTTACATGTGCCGAACCTAATAATTAGGTTCGGCACATGGAAAGTTCGACGGGCCTTATGTCCAGAAATGAACGTAACTGTGAATTTCTGTCACTTCATGAAGTCAGGTTCGTACACACTATCCAAGAGTAAATTCCGCCTTTAGGATATGATCTCTTTTAGAAAACCTTGTTCTGCGTATTCACTTGTTCATAAACCGCAATAAACGTTATATTGTTGTCGTTTTTGCTTCGTTATCCGTTAATTCAGGGGCGGATCCATAAAATCCAGAAAGAGGGGGCCGAAGAAATAAAAAATCCGCCTGATGCACGATGCCACTTAAAATTCGGTTGGTTACAGAAGCTTTTTGAAAAACTACATGAAAAAGGGGGGACCGAGGCCCCCTCGGCTCCACCCCTAAACCCGCCACACTTGCTATTGTTCTCAGTGAGTGCTACCAGCTGTTGAAGTCGGTTTTATTCTCCTATTTATTGTTGTTATTTTTGTCACTGTTCTTTTTGTTGTTGTTGTTGTTGTTGTTGTTGTTTTGCAAACTAAATTTTATCAACCATTGACATACGTTCACATGACGAATCATCCTTGTCTTTGTATCCTTGTTTACAATAACAAGCGAAACTGCCAGGAGAGTTTCTGCAAACAGTTGTCGCCCTGTCGCAGTCATCTTTCCCTTCGTCGCATTCATCGATATCTGGGAAATGCCGGCAAAATATGGAAAACACTCACTAAAGTCTCTTACAAAAAATCTTTTACAATGTTACGTAATTTTAAGTAAGGCAGAAATGTGTCATCACTCGGCAAAATAACTATAGTGGTTAAAGGAAAATGTAGGCCGACATGCAATTCAGTTGTTTCGCTTGAGGTTCGGGCAGGGAAACTTTGACTCGACGCAAGCCAGAACTTGTGAGGCACAACGGTGAAAATATGGAGAGAGCGCATAAAAATACGAACTGGATATCGATGGACAGACATGATGATGATGATGATGATGATGATGATGATAATAGTCTTTATTCAATCAAAGGATAAAAATACATATCCTAAGTTACAGTGAAAACGTATTAAAAGATACACAATAAAATACAATAAGACAACGCTAAACCACATTCGATTTGTTTTTTACCACAATATCAGCGTCAAAGAAAATGCTAATTTCAGAGCGCGAGCTGAAAACAGGCATTGCGCGACACGTTGACGCGAGCAACGTTGTCTAGACTCTTATCGACAACGGCAAATTAGCCAATAAGATTGCGAGATTACTAGCAATTGTGGTAAAATCTAAGATGGAATAATACTGTACTAAATTATATTTAAAAATAAGTCTATTTACAAAAGTTTTCTTGTGTCTCTTCGTTTTTATCTGAGGAAGGTGACACCTTCTGCGCAAATTATAAACTAATTCTCTGTCTTTGGGAATAATCGCACCTAGCATATGATGAAAGACAGGTCATGGTTAATTCGTAACTGCTACCTGCTCATAACCGCCCATGACAAATAAAATCGTTATTAACTCTAACCATTAAAATATTTCGTTGTTCAAGGTTTTGACTGTTCCTTTTGTGTTAAACGAACTCACCTTCACAACGATATCCCTTTACCAGTCTATAACCACTATAATAACAGCCACAGCTGTACGATCCGGGGCTGTTGATACAACTCTGTTGACAGCCTCCATTATTGTGTCTACATTCGTTTGTATCTGGGAAAATAAAGTGATAACTGGTTACATTAAAGGGTTGGAGCGTTTTCCATTACTTACCAGGTACTGAAAGAAGTCAGATTCACTTTACTGAACAGAAGTAAATAAGCAAGGACCACCATTCAAAAACAGAGGCACCAGATCTTGCGGTATAAGAAATGTAAAACCTCTCTTTTCGTTTTCATGGTATCATTTTGGTACGGGAATCCTTTTCATGGTATCTTGGTATCATTGTCGTCAAATTTTCATTTGTAACGCTTTTCATTTTAAGTTAATCACTTATGTTATTCACTTTGATAATTTATAGCTTAGAAAACTATATATATGCTGTATCCTTTATTATATCCGCGGCTTATTTAAAGTTTTCATGTCTTTTTGCCTTGTGGTCATGATCTGCAGGTACCTGATGAAGAAAGATTGTGCTTTTCTAGACATTGCTGTGTAACCAGCCTTGCTCCTTTATTTCAGATTCACTTTGGCGTGCGTGGCAGATTCCTAAAGTAGAGGGAATGAGGGATTCACGAGTAAGGAGAAGAGCCACTTCAAATTTCATCCCCCTTTTCCTTCCTTCTCGGAATCAGTGACGCAGGCTAGCTACATTACCACTGGAGAGGAGAAAACAAGTGACTGATAAAAGGAAGCAACCAGTACCTACACACCGGCCCTGATAACCAGTATTGTAACCAATGGGACATTTGCACGTAAATGAACCGATGGTGTTATGACACATGGCAATCTTCCCTGGGCAGGCACCAAGTTCATTGCATTCATCGATGTCTGATTCGAAAAAAAAAGAAATAACAATAATAATAATAATAATTAATAAAGAAATAAAACAAAAAGGAAATGTTGATTTGATCGTTCACTGTGACCTCTGCAAAACTGTAATGACAATTGTTTTGTTACGTACCAACACAAGTTCCCGAAGGTGATTTTTTGAAGCCTGCCCTGCACTTTTCTGTAGAGAAATACAAAAGATGTACATTTATCGACATTTAAAGTCCACCTAAAGGCAAAAATTCTTCTTTGTCAAGATAATTCTTTCCACTTATAGCAAACACAATTTGTTATTTTCACCTCGAAATCTTGTTTTTTATGTGTCACACAAGCTATAAAAAGTTAGCAAAACTAGCAGTCATATGGCCCCACGACCGTGCTGTGAGAGGCATGGGCCTATTCTCGATTTTACGTTGAATGTAAAGCAGTTTGTAACATAAAATCGAAAATAGTCCTATGCCTCTCACTGCATGGTCGTGGGTCGATATGACTGCTTGTTTTGCTAACTTTATATAGCTTGTGCGGCACATGAAAAGCAAAATTTCGAGGTGAAAATAATAAAACATGTTTGCTATAAGTGGAAAGCATTATCTTATCAAAGCGGGAAAATTTTTGCCTTTAGGAGCACTTTAAATTACAAACACGCAAGCACTTAACATAATAACACCTCAGTATTCATAAGTAATAGACCTTTTTAGCTTGCAGATTTTGTTTTCCCAATGTAGACCACGTGATCTTCCCAAGGGGGTTTGCCTTTTGTCTTTTCTTAAATTATGCATACATATGCAAGTGAACAAGGCGAAATTTCAAAGAAACAGTTCTCCAGGGTAATATCACATGTTCTACATTGGGAAAACAAAATCTACAAGCTAAAAAGGTCTATTTGGTCAAACAAAATTGAAAAACCGAAAAACAAAACTACAGAAATGCTTGCTTTATGTGACTTGATGGTGGATGGAGTGAGGAATTAAGTGACTGGAGATTGAGGATTTACACTGGGTTTTAGACCGAATAGACCATTTTACAGTTGTCGGTGAAAGCGAGGCTGGGGTGACCTTGTTGTGATACAAACCTACCTACTTTACGTTATGTAAATCATGTTTTTCTTATGGTAACTTGTGTTTAATCAGCATAATTTCCATAAGAAAAGCAGGTAGGTTTGTATCAAAACAAGGTCACCCCTAGCCTCGCATTCAGTCAAAGGCCAGGGTACTGAGCAAAGAACTGTAAAATGGTCTATTTCTACATTGCATTTCACTTGCGCTGAATAAAGTCCAAGTCACAGACACAATAGAGAGAGAATCACTCACCGTTATGGCAAACAAGGCTGTTCAGAGATTACCCTCATGTTACAGAAAGCGAATCAAAGAAATATTGCGAAGGGAAAGTGCTGTTCCAGCTACTGTGCTATCGTTCTTCTACAGATAAATGACCACATATTACATATTGCCAAGGTCGTGCGTTCGAATCCCGTACAAGCCTGAATTTTTTTCAGGCTTTATTTTCACTACTGCTTAAGTAGTGTTCATAACTGCGATGATCAGTCGCATATGTAATCATTAATCCGCAGTTCAAATGTATGACTTCCATATTCATTCTCATATATTCACCACTCACGGGTATATTACGAGCCAACAAAACAATCAGCTCCAGATGGCTTGTTAGCTCAGTCGGTAGAGCGCTTCACCGGTATCGCAGGGGTCGTGGGTTCGAATCCCGTGCAAGCCAGATTTTTTTTATTTTAGGTTTTATTTTCACTACTGCTTAAGTAGTGTTCATAACTGCGAGGATAAGTCGCATATGTAATCATTATTCCGCAGTTCAAATACATGATTTTCATATATTCATTCTCATATAGATAAATGACCGTTGGATAGCAATCACTTTGAGCCACCTTAGTAACTTAAGGCAAGCGGTGTAGTTTTTTTTCTTCCTTTGTTATTTTCAATTTACGTTAAGTTATTGAATCACGCATTTACTTGGCAAATTGCGCATGTAGGTACTAAACCAAATTAAAGTAAGAAACTATAATAAGTGATAATTATGGTGTTTAATTTAAAAGAATTAGATAAAGAATACTCACGCCAAATCGTATTCCATTGGCCATACTTTAAGTCTCCTTTGAAATCAAATGTATAATACTTTCCTGATGCCTTAACTATCACCTTAAAATAATAGGAATAAAATTGAGTATACTGTTGAAATGCGACATCAGGTAGAACGTTTCGTATATATACTGTTTTCCTGAATTTCAACCGTGGTCTTCTTATTCACCTCTCTAGTGAGTAAGTCACCGAGACGACTTCTGAAATTCAGGCTAGTAAAAGATAATTCCACACTTGAAAATCGTTTGAGAGATGCAGAGAAAATACCTTTCATAAATCCGTATGTTGTGACTTTCATTGAAATTGCCGATTAAGAATTAAAAGAAGATGACCAGTCGTATCCCTTTTTAGTCGCCAATATGGGACCGCTCAGTGAAAAGACCGTTCAATTTATTGTTAGGGCAGCCCAGCTAGGGTCTCAATAATTCGAGATACACCAGTTCCAATGTTATGAGCAGAGAGGTACACAGCAGGGGTGGATTGAATTTCTAAGTGGGATGAACTGTTTCGTCTAAATCCAAATTACGCACTTTAAAGTGCAAATAGAGCTGAATCGAAAAATCAAAAATGGTTGAAAATCCAACCGATTTACCTCCTCCAGATACCAGAAGTCCTGCCATAATCCTTTTTGTGTCAAGCGTATTTTGACCGCAGAAACAATGCCTACTCTGCGATCTGTTATTGGGAAAAACTTGACGCTGAAAAAGTAGTAAATGCTTTAATAGAGCGTTATTCAATTGAGTGTCGAAAGTAATTCTCGTTTGGTTTGGTTTTGTTTTACTTCCGCCGATTTGTGATTGGTTGACAAAACTCGCCCACTCGTTCCCACGCATTTTCCCGCGCATGACGCTTACTACACGCAATTCCCAGCGCTTCGACTTCCGATTGGCTCAATGCGCTGTTTACGTCTGTTGTGATTGGTCAGAGCAATTCTTTTGGTTATGGCGTTACAAGACCCAATTGAAAACTCCTCTAATGAATGGTTCCTAATAACTTGTTAGTGCACAAGGGGACATTATAGTTTCAACGCTATAATTATTTATCTTGCGGACATTAGATTTTGTCCGAGCCCGAAACGACCCAGTAGCCTCCTAGCCCGTGGCGCAATATTCCATGTGCTTTTTCATATTTTATATATTCGTAGAACTTTTTTGCAAGATTTTTAGAATGTTTTTTGAGAAAAAAAGAGGGATTAAGAAATTCTGTGGGAAAGAGAAAATTGACGTTGTTAAGGTGACAAAAGAAGGATACCAGACAGTACGCTACCAACCCAAGGTGTTCCGATCCTATGCTGATTAGTAGCCTTCGTGTAGCCGTACCCACCCCTCCCAGGAAAAAAAGTTTCCTCGGGGGGGGGGAGGGTTGGGGGGTATGGCTACACGTAGGCTGCTAATTAATGGATGTAGTGGTTTTGTGGAAACCCTCTTTTTCATTATATTATGTCTTTCTCAAATCAGTCCGCAGCCCCCTTTCGCAAAGATCCAACCATACTGCCCTCCTAATAGTACTTACCTATTCCTATCAAATGGTCCTGCTAGGTCATGTTCTCCAGTCTCAGCACCCCCCTGTCCAACTAGGATGATTGACACTTTGTCGGTGGTTCCAGAAAACCCAGTCTTTATGAAGACTTGGTAGACTGAAAGACAAACTCACGTTATAATATCATATCAAGCGTTATATCAAAACACATGTTTCAATTTCTAATCTCAAGCGGTAACTGCCGGGCACTTGTCGAAGCATATTTGAATTTTGTCGACTTCGGAAGTAATCGGATCGGTGTCGTGGTTGCATCTTCCGAAAATAGTCAGAGACGTTCAAATGACCGTCAAGCCGTAGCTGAATCAACGAAGAGCCTGAAAAAGTGTTGGAAAGATGGGCTAATATATTATTTTGTTTTTCTTAACAAGCCTTATAGCTGCTGGAAAATTTTAGCTCTGGGTGAGCTAGGAAAAAATAACTAAACATTCATGTGGGACTAATTTTGGCCACAAGGGTGTGACCCTTGAATTTCTCGAGACGCCGAGCGAAATGAGGCCTCTTGCCAAGTTTGCACGATTTACGAAATCCGGGATTGCAGTCTGGAGGACTCTCAAACTGTGAACTTGGAAAATATTAAGAACTGAAAATCCATTTTTGTTTTCTTCTGAAAAAAATACATTTCATCAATGTTTGCTTGGCAAGTGCAACCTAACAGAAATTTGCATGTGTTATTTTTCTAGGGCATCGGAGAGTTTCTATAGATGCGCAGCGACCTAATTTCACTCCACACTTGAATTTTTCGGTTTGTGCCAAACTTAATACAGGCAAAAGGTGTCTGCTAAAAGAAAGACGATGTGGTATCCCTGGGGTGTTTTTTTTTTTTTATCCGATTGCCATCGCACCAGTCACTGGACAACTTTCAACTAAAATATTGCAAAATATTTACCGTTTTACAATTGTTCCACATTGTATGAACTACGACAGCAGTCACTAGCGTCCCAGTTCTGACCGATTTTCCTGTATTCTAAAGCCAGGCCGCAAACTAAAATTGCAATCGCCTTTATTGTTTTTAAATATGACACTTAAAAACCACGACGTGTCAAATGCATTTAAAATTTAAATTTCCTTAAATAATTTCGTTGCTATAGCTGTTTAACGGTTGATTTTAAGTATTGTAATTAACATTGGCAAAATGTTTGACTTCGTGGCCTCAATCATGTATTCAAGAAAAAACCCATGCAAATACCAGCGACAATTGCAAACCAGCTCGACACTCGTGAAAGGTAACTCGTACATATCTTTCGTGTGTCTTTATTATACATTAAAATAGACGAAGCAGCTTGTCTAGATGCCTCTTTTAAGCAACCATAATTATAACGGTGATTAAGTACAGAAGCATACAATTTATACGCTTCTGTTAAGTACCGCAGTGAAGAGCAATTCTTAGTCGAAGTTTAACCTGGACATTGAGATGGAGTATATTCACAGAAGCAATAAAATGGTTCTCCAATGTAAGGTAATATTGGAATGTTCAATGAAGACCGTTGGCTTTGAGTTATTTTACCACTGAACTTCGATTGAAGTACACTATGCTCTGAGTAAGATGAGAAAAAAGATGAGAAAAAAGAAAAACTTCAAAGTGTACTTACCATCTGCGACAACGGCCTGTAGATACAAGAGGCCGAGGAGTACAACATGTACTAAGCGTCCCATTTTGAAACACAATTGCTCTAATACGCGGTGTATAAAACACTTGAAATTTGTAACGACAATAGGCGAATGACTGTATATGTACTAACCCAGCAGAACACGTTGCACGAAAATATGTTATAACAATCGAACATTGAACACTTAACCAATCGGAAAGACGTGCGATGAGCAAACCAATTGAGATATTAAGGCCAACCAATCAAAAGACGTTTGAAGGAAGAATAAAAACTAAAAGATCGTTGTACGTGGTATGTTTTCAACTGAATGATGTCTGATATTATTCGTGCAAATTTTCTATTTTTTTGAACCCGAAAACCACGGAAGAATGCAGATTATTGCATTCGTTAAGACGTATGGTATTTTTAACGTGTATCCTCTGAAGCAAGAAATCAGTGTAAACTGGCTCGTTTGAATGATTGTACTTTAAACCTGAGGATGTTAGCCATGGCTTCAGAAGCTAGAATGACCTGGTAAAGCATAAATTAACAGTACCACTGCGCGATCTGAAAGCGGTGCGGTCAGATCATTGGGTTTTATCTGCGTGAAGGGCCACACTGTTTTTTAAAAGAAAGAAACGTTTCTCACAAAAATTTAAAAGCAATAAGGAATTAATACACAGTGAGTTAACGTTTGTATAACTCAAACTAGTTGGTCTCTAGAAGTGATGTGATCAAATGGTGGAGAAGACATCGGTTAAATAACGCCGGGTTTGTCATCATGCCGCGGCCGTTGAGATTCCTTGCATGTAAGACGTGCACGTCCTAATTTACCGTCATATGTGTAAACAACAACGAAAATTGACTGTAATTTGCATTTGGAGATAAAGAACCTGTTGGCGATATAAAGAAAATGGTTTTTCTTTCTTAACAACGGGTTTATTGTCCCACTTGAAGAAAAATACAT
>JAEMWC010001296.1:67500-102500 GCA_016490735.1 Pachyseris speciosa
ATTTCCGCCGCTCACTCAGGAGCGAGACTCCTCAGCGGTGAACAACGAAATAGGTCGTTTTACTGAGTGTAAGTTCTACAACAGTTCCACTTACTTCAGTGATTCTTGGCTTAAATTGAGTGTCGCAAAGAAATACCAAATACCCATAACTTTTCCGTTGTTTCCAAATAGCCCGGTCTTGAGACAAAGGCTCTCGGCTTTTGATCAGCACTTCTGAGCACATACTGGACACACTATAAAATATTTTGGCGCACTCAGTTGGAAAGTCGTTATTCGGTTAACCACGAGGTTACGTCAGCATATTTTTGGCTACAAACGCCGGATATTGCAAAAATTCATTTTGTCACACTAGCGTCTCACTCCTGATCTCATGAAAGCAGAACTCAAGCCATTTGTAAAAGTTAAGAAAATTTTCTCTGCATCCTAAAAAGATGATATTTTAAAATGTTTTTTAACAGTCAAGTTTACTTTACAGTCGTTGCTAGGTCTGAAATCTCCATCGAATTACTACGTACGTGACACACATTCATCAACAACAGATTTGCCCTTTCAAAAGCTGTCAGTCTGGTCGGAGTCCGGTAAACCGGTATGCATTTCATTTCCGCTGAGAGCTCCAAAGAAAAGCGAGTGAAAATGGTTAAGATACAATTGCCTTGGTCTATACAAAGTCTGAAACGCTTATAGGCCATGGCACGTGAAGGTCTTGCAACCTAGGTGCCACCGATCTACCTTGAAAAATGAAGAGCTGAAAGCCAGACTAACAACAGTGGATCTGCTGAGGATGACGTTACTCCATACTGGGGAGAATCGAAAGCGACGTGGTCCACTTTGTTCCACTTGCAAACATAAATGTATTAAATCGTTTAGGTTAGTGTAGAGATGTTAGTTATGATTATGCTATTTGAAGAGGCAGGATGGCCGAGTGGTTTGGGGCGCTGGATTTCAATGCGGTCACCCCGGGTTCAAATCCCGCTCTCGCCACTAGCTGGTCTTGTTCTGGGTAGTCCCTGCTTCAACTCCTCGGTCATCCTTGTAAATAGCCAACTGGTCTGCCTTCGACCAGTTGGGATTCTTATCATGTTTATTTGTTTATTTGAATTATTTGTTTCTGTATATGCTCGGCCCCACTAGTCTTTGTACTATAAATACTGCCGAGGGTAAATAAAGGTTATTATTATTATTATTATTATTATTATTGTCAAAGGTATATCGAGTTTTAGGTTGGGCTCTTTCTATTATTTTCATGCACTCGTCGTAGCTTGTATACGAATGTTGTCAGGCGGAGAGCACTTCGCTCTCCCAAGATGTTTCTTTCGCTGTGTATTTGAGATTTAAAATGCGAATGATGGTGCATTCTTTTATTCAATTTAAAGAAAACATGGTTTGCAAATAGCTAAATGTAGACTGCCAGACTTTTGACAAATTGCACTCGTACCGTGGCGAGAGACAGTACAAGACAAGCCGTGTCGATGTTATTACCCCGGCTAGTCTCACGCTTATTCCAAGAATTTGGTATTATATTATCTGTTTGAATACAAAACAGGCACAATTATAATTATGTACAATCTCCTTTCTACTATCTTCTTTTTTATTGACAGGTAGGCAGTGAGAACTTCCTACTGAACTGCTGTCTTCCACTGGATCGTAACACACTTTGCGCTTCCTTTCTGCTACTATAATTACGCCGGCCGTAAGAATGCCTTCCGTATGTTAGTTTTAGTTTTTCCCTTGGTCTCCCGACTTTTGCATTTCTTCAATATGTGTGGAAAATTTCCGCTGAATTCAAGGTGTAGATTCAGAACTGTTAATATAATGTGACTATTAAATTGACCTAGTGGTTAAATAAAGGCTTATTCATTACTGTACTAGTTTGGTTGTTGCTGGAAATATTAGATTTACAATGAAACGAATTACATGTTTCGAGGCGTATCCACGTGGTCGACGGAAAATGGTACGTTTGGAAAAACCCATTTTATTTCGGAAGGTGTTGGTATGGATGTTATACCACAGATATGTATGTTATACCAAAGGTATGGATGTTATACCAAAGGTATGGATGTTATACCAAAGGTATGGATGTTATACCAAAGGTATGGATGTTATACCCAAGGTATGGATGTTATACCAAATGAATGGATGTTAAACTCACAGTATGGATGTTATACTCAAGGTATGGGTGTTATACCTAAAGTATGGATGTTATACCCAAGGTATGGATGTTATACCAAATGTATGGATGTTATGCCCGAGGTATGGATGTTATACCCAAGGTATGGATGTTATACCAAAGGATGTTATACTATGAACTAAGTTAATCTCTGTTACAAATTGTCACACTAACCCCAGATGCGTGATTTACGCATACAGCAGAACGGATGGTAAAGCTTGAAAATTACAGTCCAGAGAAGATGTCCCAAAATTATCTTCTGAAAAATTGGGTCAGTTTTAGTATGTGAAAACCGCCAAAATTCAAAGACAGATAAGAAGGGTATGGGAAAATCCCTCGAATTTAAGCTTCAACCCACTAAAAAAATGGGACTTGATCAAGTTCGTTTTTAAATGATCAAACGTTTTACTATCTTTACAAACACTTGTTCAGATACGATTTTGAACCGATAAGAGATTTATCTACCTAGCTTTCTCAACTCATTTAAAGGCGACGTCTTCAAGAATTGTGGATTTAAAATACACAAAAAAATACTGAAGTTTTAGCCCTTGGCAAAGCTAGCGAGAAGCAAGCACTACAACCCAAGGAGCCAATGGGATAGCAGTTCTGAAAACAATTTGCATGGCCTTTGCTTTCATCCAATTTTCTTGCCTAATGAAAAAGTTCCTCACTGTAGACAGCTGTCTTTACATTTATTTATTTATTTATTTATTTATTTATTTATTTATTTTTTGGACTTATTTCTTCGTTAACTGTTTTCCTTCAAAGCCAAAAAAATTAGTGCACAACAGTGGCAATCTGTAAAATATCCGGCGTTGTTCTGCCGGCACACGGAGAAGACTTGCTTAAAAGCCAGCCCAACTTTAGAGAACAGGTCTGCAATTATCATTTCATTTCAGGTCACAGTCATTAGGAGATCACAAACATTCAACAAAATGAAAAGAGTTCGATCGTTCGTATTTGGGTAAATATATGTAGTTATACACTACAGGACTTTTTTCTTTAAATGAATAGAAAATTATATAAACCCAAAAAAGTAAAAAAGAAATGGGCAATAACTGCTAAGTAGCCTTCATCCAAAACTGAAAATCAAGAATCACAATTTACGATTCCAAACTGTACCTTACATTTTTTGCTATGATTTAAACAGGTGTTAGGAGTTCCCAGAGTTTTTCTTCCTTCCTTACTGGGACGTATAGTACTTCGATGAAATTAGTTTTAACTCCCTTACTCCCTGTGTTTCATGTTTTTCTCAATGAGCAAAACATGAATGCCGTTCAACGCTGTTTAATTCTCGTATTTTGAAAAAAGACAGAAGAATGAAACGTGAAAATATCTCCTCTCGTTCTTCTTTAACTGACAAGTAAAAAAAATTGCATATATCATCATATTTTCCATTTGCACCATGTTTACACGTCTTCATCGCCCAAACGAAGGAATCAAATACAGAAAATGTGAAACACGCTTAGGTCACCACTGCGTCGTTATACGTCAGTTTAGGATGAGTGGTATTTTCAAATATTGTTTATGATTAACTACGTCTTGAACGAAAAAATAGACACGTAAGAAGCAATTTCCAATACTAATCCTATTTCCCGGTCAATGGGCGTTCACAATATAAATCGCCGGTAATCTTTTATTTACAACCGTGAGGGATAGATCTGAAAATACCTCATGACGATTTATTAAAGAAGTCTCAGTTATATTTTCCTCTCTTTACCTATTTCTCGGCTTTTATTAATCAACTGATAAAGATCGATTTAGAAAAACATTTCAAAAGGAAAATTAACGATAAAAACGTCACATGACGTTTCGACGACTTCATGTCATCATAAGATTGTTAGAAAAGACCGAAGCTCAATACCCAAAGTTACTCTATTTGCGCGGAACTCTTTGTGTGAACACTCTCGTGCTATTATTTCATTATTTACATTCTTGTCATTCACATACACACACACACACACACACACACACACACACACACACACACACACACACACACAACTATTTCTGTATATATATAATGTCATTTATGTTAATTTCTTCACATTTGACAATGATGACATGAGGTCGTCGAAACGTCATGTAACGTTTTTAGCGTTAATTTTCCTTTTGAAATTTCATTAATCAGTCATTAAAATTCAACGATCTTTTAATAATATAAGTATTTCTCGTAAAAAAAATGGAACAGATAAAGGTGACTGAGTAAATATGGTCGATCTTCCAAAATAGAATGCTTCTTCTTTTATGTTGTTTTATTTCTTGCTGTTTCCCTTTCTGTTAAAATATACCTATGATTTAAGTTATGAGCATTCTTAGATGATGAGTGAACTTGGTAAAATTAAACATTTTAATTCTGAATAAACACCCACGTTCCTCTTCCAAACATACCTTACATGACAAACC
This sequence comes from Pachyseris speciosa, assembly GCA_016490735.1. Classification (NCBI taxonomy): domain Eukaryota; kingdom Metazoa; phylum Cnidaria; class Anthozoa; order Scleractinia; family Pachyseridae; genus Pachyseris; species Pachyseris speciosa. The sequence goes on from JAEMWC010001296.1 coordinate 72,074, forward strand.
TGTGGTTTACCGCGTGCGACACTATTTTTGGTGCCTTCCCTGTGACTTCTTAATTTATTACCATTTATAACAGCGCGTGCCACGTTTTTGTACTTCCGTTCAGCTGAATCTAGCTATATATACTGATCGTGTTCACTGTGATTCTAACATGCCATTAAAGAGAGAAACATAAAATGATCAGAGAGAGAGATCAGCAGCTTTGTACGGGATGAAAAACTGATTGTTTCTAATCAGCACTGATGTTCGATCACCGAGAATACGTCAAACATCGACAGAAACTTGCGTTTTCACAAGAACTGATTCGCCTGTTACCTTTCAGCATTCTTTATTCCTCTTCTTGGAGATGTCCTCTATTACTTTCGTTAATGGCACCAAAGGTAAGGTAACAAAGAAAAGAACTGAAACCGTTCAAAAGTCGAGATTCATCACGGGCCTGGCCACTGACACAGAGAGATTCAGGAGCTCATAATTATTCCGATAAAATTTTCTTCCTCATTTTAGACTGAATACTTTTAGAAGTGTCTCATGGATGAACTTTGTTTGTTTGTTTGCTTGTTTGTTTGTTTGTTTGTTCAGAACCTATACTGCTGTACGTTAGTGAATACTGAACAAGAAAACATAAGCTTAAAGAGTAAAAGTACGGATTCCCTAAAAGTATAGTTCAGTTGCATCGAAAATAGTCAGAAGAAAAAAATTATAACATTTTTCGTCCTTTCTCTATAATTCTCTGATCCATTTCATAGACACATCACAATAATCTACTGAAATACCAAAACATGTACCTCGAGAAGATTTTAAAATTTCAAATCGCCCAAAGTTTGTGATTGGTCACTTCCGGCAGAGTTTAAGCGTACACCGACGTTCTTGCAGAAAAAGGGATCTAACAGCAACTTCAACTTCACTTTATTTGGCACTTACATTTTTGAAATTACACTATTAGCACAAAAGAAAGAAAAAGAAATACATGTATAACAATAAAAGTGACAGTGGTGTATAGTTTGTGCATGGAGGCTAATAGAAACGCGAGGTTATCGAGTTAGCCTCCATCTCGTTTGAGTGAAAATTTAAAAAAAACATGGGGGAAGAGGGACGGATTACTAAAGGAAAGAGCTAGAAGATTAGATAGTTCCATCGTTATTGGCGCCATATTAACTGGGGGGCAAACGCGGCTAAAATTACAGTAAATGTATGGGATTTTGACTGACTTTGAACCGCTGTAACACCGCTACAAAGAGGCCGATTTCCGCAGCGAAAATGTCTTTCAAAAGACATTTGTACTGACATTATTTTCATGAAGTATAAAGAACAGATTCAGGCTACAACGACCGTAAACGAATTTTTTAAATTTTATACAAACCTCTCTAATCACAATTATGCAAATTACCGCGAATTTAAAAGCCACATGAGAAGATTTATAATTCTAATTTACGGACGTCGTACCTTCGTTAATAGCCTTATTTTCTGTTGAATGAACGACATCAATAAAACCGTTAAAATTAGTGGCAAATTTTGGAAATCCGCCTCTTTTTAGCGGCGTTACCGCGGTTCAAAGTCGGTCAAAATCCCATACATTAACTGTAATTTTAGCCGAGTTTGCCCCCCAGTTAGTATGGCGCCAGTATGGCGCCAATAACCGTGGAGCTATCTATTGTGGAAACGTACGTTTGATATTGCTGAGATAGAAGATAGTTTTTAATACTTTTGGAGAAAGCAAAATGATTTAGATCTTTAAAATTGTATGGTATTTTACGGTGGCCCAAAAGGGTCAATCACAAATCAATTTGCCAAAACACAAAACAATATATCAAAGCACAAACCAATTTCCAAAAACACAAATCAGTTTACCAAAACACAAAACAATTTCTCTAAAACACAAACCAATTTCTCAAAGCACAAATCAGTTTACCGAAACACAAAACAGTTTCTCAAAACACAAACCAATTTCCCGAAACACAAATCAGTTTACCGAAACACAAAACAATTTCTCAAAACACAAACCAATTTTCCCGAAACACAAATCAAAGACTGGGCACTTGCGTCGTGATTATCAGAGAGAGCCTGGAAGGAACTCATTCCCAGGATTTTCCGCGTCCAACATGGCGACTGCTACTCTGCCGTGGACGATTTAACGAAAATGTTCTGCCATAACTGTGGATCTGAAGTGCTAGAGGACTATTTGTATTGCTTTCAGTGTGGAAAAAAGTTGGTTATTGCTGTGCCATCTTTTCGATTACTGCTGTCCTCCGAAAATGTAACGGAAAAGGAAGCAATAGAGTATTGAGGTCCGTTCTGGTCAAAATTAAACGAGATTTATTTTATCGGCTTATTTCATTATTTTAACTGGCTGTTTATTTTATGTCACTGTCTATATATCATTATACATTTTGCCTTGACTTTTTTTCGTTACCTTTTGTGAATTTTTTTGGGACTACCCCCTCCAAATTATATTTTTAACACTGTACGAATTATTTTTGGCACCCTTTCCGAATATATTTTTTCGCACTGTTTATGAATTATTTTTGGTTACCCTCCGCGAATTATTTTTTCGTACCGTCGAATTAATTTTTGGCTCCGTTATACATTGCGTGCCTGTGACTTGTATGTGAAACGCGAGTTCTTCCCGTCGTGATGAGAACGTTGACTATTGCACAAATAGCTCGAAATGCAATACAAGAAATCTACCGAATAGATCAAATAGTCTGCTCAAATGAGCCATCCTTCAGCTGTGCTAGAGGTGACCTCTCCTCAAGTTCTACTGGTAATGAAACGTCCTCAAGTTCCACTAGTGCAGGAGGCAGTAGTGATCGGCCTTTCTTGTTCACAGTTTGCGATGCGAGAGACCGGAACGCACTGACTGAATTGAGAAGGAGGTTCCCCACACTTTCAAGTTCAAATGGTGCTGTAGCACTGGGTGTCTCGAAACTTTGGACCCTAAAATCAATAAAATTAAGACGGTGTGATTGCTACAAGCCGTCTTGTTCGCTGTTCGTCGATAATGTCGTTGCCAGAATCTGCAGAGGGAAACAAAAATAGCTCGCAGTGGTAATTACTTGTACTGATCACAAAAATGATACTCAGTATTCGTATTGATGTTTGGTTGTTTTATTAGAGTAAACCAAATTTATCCACAATGTTTTAGAAGCGATTCTAGGCAAGTTTAGTTAGCGCATGGTGCGTTATGTGACGGTTTCCCAATCTCTAGAAACCGGACATTAGTCAATATCAGCAGTCAATTTTTAAATATGGTCAAACAACAGTGAAACAAGAATCCGCTATCGATCTGTTCGTAGATGTAATTTCTAAGGCACGAGTTCATTGTTTTTCCCATCCCGTTTCTGTAACGTGACGCTATATATTTATATATTTTTGTACAGATTGCGAAAACATCACACATCGCACCCGAATCGCCAGTTTAAAACATTGTAGATAAATTTGGTTTACACTCACAGTGCACTTATAAAGCAAACAAAAATGGATACGAATGCTGAGTATTATTTTTGTGATCAGTGCAGGTAATTACCTTCACGGGCTGTTTTTGTTTCCCCTGCAGATTCTGGAGGGCTTGCAGCAATTATGCACATGTCATCGGCTTCCCCATAGGGTCGACCCCCGGGCCTACCAGGGAGATATGTGGGGGAATACAAGGAGATGGACGGGATTCTTTTCCCGAGGGTAGGGGTAAATCTTGACATTGTTCTACGATCAAAGATTAGGGGTGTGGGAATTCACAAGTTTGAAAAGGATGTCAGGGGAATTTTCAGCTGAGAAAACCTAACCCAGGGGACTTTGTCTTGAGAGATTCCCCGACCCTCCGGGGAAATTCCTCAAGTTTGCTTCACTGATTTTACAATCCCCCTGGTTAGCCCGGTGGTCGACCCCACGGGGAAGCCGATGGCATGTACATTACGCAGTATAAATGTTTATTAATTTTAGGGTCCAAAGTTTCGAGACACCCAGTGCTACAGCACCATTTGAACTTGAAAGTGTGGGGAACCTCCTTCTCAATTCAGTCAGTGCGTTCCGGTCTCTCGCATCGCAAACTGTGAACAAGAAAGGCCGATCACTACTGCCTCCTGCACTAGTGGAACTTGAGGACGTTTCATTACCAGTAGAACTTGAGGAGAGGTCACCTCTAGCACAGCTGAAGGATGGCTCATTTGAGCAGACTATTTGATCTATTCGGTAGATTTCCTTGTATTGCATTTCGAGCTATTTGTGCAATAGTCAACGTTCTCATCACGACGGGTAGAACTCGCGTTTCACATACAAGTCACAGGCACGCAATGTATAACGGAGCCAAAAATTAATTCGACGGTACGAAAAAATAATTCGCGGAGGGTAACCAAAAATAATTCATAAACAGTGCGAAAAAATATATTCGGAAAGGGTGCCAAAAATAATTCGTACAGTGTTAAAAATATAATTTGGAGGGGGTAGTCCCAAAAAAATTCACAAAAGGTAACGAAAAAAAGTCAAGGCAAACTGTATAATGATATATAGACAGTGACATAAAATAAACAGCCAGTTAAAATAATGAAATAAGCCGATAAAATAAATCTCGTTTAATTTTGACCAGAACGGACCTCCATACTCTATTGCTTCCTTTTCCGTTACATTTTCGGAGGACAGCAGTAATCGAAAAGATGGCACAGCAATAACCAACTTTTTTCCACACTGAGAGCAATACAAATAGTCCTCTAGCACTTCAGATCCACAGTTATGGCAGAACATTTTCGTTAAATCGTCCACGGCAGAGTAGCAGTCGCCATGTTGGACGCGGAAAATCCTGGGAATGAGTTCCTTCCAGGCTCTCTCTGATAATCACGACGCAAGTGCCCAGTCTTTTGATTTGTGTTTCGAGAAAATTGGTTTGTGTTTTGAGAAATTGTTTTGTGTTTCGGTAAACTGATTTGTGTTTCGGGAAATTGGTTTGTGTTTTGAGAAACTGTTTTGTGTTTCGGTAAACTGATTTGTGCTTTGAGAAATTGGTTTGTGTTTTAGAGAAATTGTTTTGTGTTTTGGTAAACTGATTTGTGTTTTTGGAAATTGGTTTGTGCTTTGAGATATTGTTTTGTGTTTTGGCAAATTGATTTGTGATTGACCCTTTTGGGCCACCGTACTTTCCAAATATCAATGGCCATAAATGAGATCTAAAAAACGGTAAAAAAAATAACAAAAGGACAAAACAAGCAAGGCTGGTTACACGGCGAGGAATATATATATTTAAACCAATATTTCACCCTGAACGATGAAGAAAGGCTGTGCCTCTCGAAATATTGGTTTATATATATATATATATATATATATATATATATATATATATATATATATATATATATATATATATATATATATTTCTCGCCATGTAACCAGCCTTGCTTGTTTTTTTTTACCGTTTTTTAGTTTACAATTTTATAGCTGGTTAGATCTATTACAGGATCCGGCTCTTTTATTTTGCAAAGGTGGTCCTTGCTAAAGTATACCAGTTTGTTCATAAATGAGATCATTTGTTTGCCAGTATTTGTTTTACTCAGCACTAGATAGAAATGACCCCAGTTAACGAAAAATCGATGAAAATTCATATTTTTCGAGGAATTCACCTTCAATGGTATCTTTTATAGTTTCATCGTGGGTGGAACCTTCGAAATATATGAAAAACGTCATCAGGTGGATTAAGAAAACATTTTCACGTAATACAACATTAAAAATCAGTGACTAACACCAAAATGCAGTCTGGCCAGTACCAGACGCATGCGCACATTCGCAATGATTTTGTCTTGTCAGGCACCGCGCAGATGGAGGGGCTGCGGGCGCTTTATCTTTTCAACAGTATAAAGCAAGTAATACTAACAAAAATAGAAGTTATTTATCTATTTAACGTTTTGCCGAAAAGTGATCATTGTTGTTTTAAAACATTTTTTTTTTGTTGCTGAAAGTACATGATAAGTTTCACCACACCATGTTAGTTTTTCGTGAGAGAGACTCGGAGTCCATTTATACCGCTACCACCTGCCTCGATGAGCTTAGTCTGTGTTTCTATAATTATTTGTTTTGGATGATTACGTAATTAGTAAAGAAAGATCAGATTAAAGAAAGTTTAGTCTAAATTCGGAGATAAATCGATCTAACGAACAATTAGATTATGAGCTAGAGATTTCTATCGCGTGATAGCTGATGAGGGCGTGATGAGGGCGCAGCCTGAATCAGCTATCACGCATAGAAATCGAGAGCGAACAATCTAACTGTTTTAGTATAAATCTACTAGTCTTTCAAAACTAAACAAATAAATTATCTAAATCCTCCTCGCAGACGCTTTGAAAACGCGAAGAAGCGGCGTAGATTTATACTATAAAAGTAGATAGATCGGTGAAAATGTCATGATACGATATATTACAGTAATGTGCTTCATTCAATGGGCGCCTGGTACAGTGGATCGAACCCCGCTCTACGGAAACCCTCTTATAACGGACAGTTTTCTGTGTCTCGATATCTCGACAACTAAAAAGGTCATATATTCCTCACGATAACGATTTAACGTTAAATCGTGACCCCCAAAATTAACTATTGCACATTTTGTAACGCAGGATTTACGTTGTATCTTGTGCGTATTTGTTTGTGGGTGTTTTTTGCTGTTCACACCCTACTTTGAACGTGCTTTATACTGTAACGTTTAGTATAAAAGTAGTTCAATTTGTAATCTTTTTAGATCCCTGATAAAGTCTGTGTGATCAGACGAAACCGGTCGGATAATAAACAAAGTTGACAAGATTTGTTTCTGTGTGCTGCTCACTAGTTTTTGTTTTAAAAACTTGTCTCGATGTCTCGACAACTACAGTGGGACTCCGTTAATACGGTCACCAATGGGCCAAAAAATTTTGGCCGTATTAACGGGTGACCGTATTAACGAGGTGTTTTTTACAAGAAAATGTATGGTCGTTTTGCCGAGCGGCCAAAAAAAAGGTGGCCGTAAGGTGGGGTTCCACTGTAAAAAGGTCATATATTCGTTCTTAAATTAGTCCGCTTAATACGGACACAAGGAGAACGAGGACACTTAGGCATGACCCTTTGGTGTCTGTATTAATGGGGTGCCACTGTACTTATAACCAGGAGCCCATCCTGTTGTAACTGCATTTCCAAAATGTTTTACCACTCACATCCTTTGGCTTCTCTGGCAGCAGTCGAAAATAAGCTCGTCCCCAGACTCTTCGGAATATTCCCGGATAATTATAACTCCTTGTTATAGGGACTTCCCAAACACCTGTTAAATAAGCTAAGATTAATACAAAATACTGCTGCATGCATTGTTACGTTAACTAAGCGCTTTGACCATATTACTCCTATCATGTTTAAACTTCACTGGCTACCGTTAAACTATCGCATACATTTTAAAATATTGCTTTTAGTGTACAAGTGCCTTAATGGCTTGGCACCAACTTACCTGTCTGAACTTTTACACTACCATAATAGCCCACGTTTACTTCGTTCTAGTTCTCAGAATCTTTTAGCTGTGCCTAAATCCAGGCTAAAGACGTATGGTGATAGAGCTTTTTCTGTAGTTGCTCCCAGGCTATGGAATCAATTGCCTCTTGAACTCAGGAATGTTACTTCTGTTGACCAGTTTAATCAACATTACCATTTGCTATTATTTTGGCATTTCGATGTTGCAAAATATCTAAACTGGTAAGAATCCATGCTAGTAGTAACACCAGAACGTTTTGTACAAAACCAAGTAAAGAATAAGGATTTAGAGAGGGGGGTTGATTGCTAAAGGCTTTGGCGAGCTTAATATAGTTTTAAACTTGCAAAATGAAAGTAGAGGGGTGGTAAATTTTTGAAATTACTATGTTAGTGCGAAATGTTTTGGGTTCAATAAGGACAACGCCCTGCGGCCAGTTGCCCGACGGTGTTGCAGTGTGGTGAGAATGCATGTCACGTGACTTGTGGAGGCCCAAAGATCATCCCGAACCCAAACCTAGCCCTAAGCCAAGGAACTGACCCAGAGGGCAAAGCAGCTGACGTTATGTATGTAATCCCAACCCAACCATATAACTCAGTCAAGGATTACTATTTCTGTTCCCTGAAGGTGTCAAATACTTGGTCACGTGACATCCATTGTTTCCCTTAAGACGCAGTTGAAGACATATTTATTCAAATTTGCTTATGATGTATAGTTATTAGTAGTTTAGTTAATTTCATCATAATACTTATTAGGTTTGTATTTTATAGTTTTACCATTGTTGTACAGCGCTTTGAGCAGTTAGTGGACACAGCGCTCTATAAATGATTATTATTATTATTATTATTATTATTATTATTATTATTATTATTATTATTATTATTATTATTATTATTATTCAAAGTGGAGGAAATAATATTCCAAAGTCCAAACGGCGCTCAGCCGCCACCCGGAAAGCAGAGTTGGCGCTGAGGGACGACCTTACTGGTGGCACACCCTCTACGGGCAAGTTCGTTTTTCTTTATGTAACTTAAGCAAGTATAAAATTAAAATCTCATCTCTGATTATTTCCAAAGGAAACGTTTCTCAGTAAACTGGACTTTTTCTTGCTTAAAATAAAAAATATATATTAAAAAAAAAAAGGGCCTGTCCGGGAGTTGAACCCGGGACCTCTCGCACCCTAAGCGAGAATCATGCCACTAGACCAACAGGCCGCTCGCGTTAGGTGTTGCGCAACTATTACACCATCATAAACAACTTTTATTTCAAGCCGTCAGCGGATATGTATACCAGTAACATGTGCGTCAATGGACACAGAAAAAGGCAGACAAAGTAGAGGTTTGGTGAAGGTAATTCAAACAAAAAAAGTCAAAATTTTACTAAATTCTTAAGTGAATTCTGATAAGATTTCAAGGTTACAGAGTCAAAACATTTGAATAAAGCTTTGGAATTTTGATGCACGTGATAATTTGAAAACTTACCGCATCATTGAGTTCACCAATTATCAAGTACGTTGATTGCACAATTTACCAAATTGTGAACTACGGGCAACTACGCGCTGTAATGAATAGGCTGCAAGGTTATTTCGCCGGCAGGCTTTCGTCAAATCACCCGACTTAATGTCCTGTTAACTAGTTAACTGCAGAATTGTATCAATAGCTTCCCATCGAATGCGATAAAACAAGTTTATTATTTTCAATTAATGAACCGGAAACGTACCAAACCCTATTACTGACTTGTACGTGACGTCGATAATAAAGTGGTGAAAACCGTAATACGTGACGAGTTATTCAGAGCATTCCTTCTACTGGTTTAACAACCTCCTCAAGTCGATCGTTCCCAAGAGCTTTCCATGAAGAAGAAAGCCGTGCCTTTCGAAATATTGGAAAATAGATTTCCCTGACCGTAAATTCAGCCTTGCTTTCTTAGTTTGTTTGTTCTACAATTTGTTGCTGATCAGATCCTTTACTACAGGATCCGGTGCCTCTACTTTGTCTCGGTGTTTTTCCCGCCCCCAAGTGAGGGCTATGGGAACGAGGTTCCAGCTTTCAAAATAAGTTGACGAAAAAAATTAAATTTCTTCATTAGTTTTAGAGTACGTTGCTATCAATCTTGAATTTTGCCTCTCTAACCCGACATCCTGATAAAAATGATGTTGAAACAGGAAGGTTTGACGGGAAACAAACACCGAATTTCCTAGCTGACCTTGGCTTTTCAACAAGCGGCAGCGGGTTGTTATTTCGTACCTCTAACAACAAGTGGGAGAGACAGAGCCGCGCACGCGAGGAAGAGAACACGCGAGGAGGAGCTATTTTTCTTCATTCCTCAGCCCATTTTCTCGAGCGACTGCTACAACGGCTAACGGAAATTTTCCTCTGTGGTGTAAGAAAGAACCATTTTTCCACTTTGGGAGCCGATTGGAGTGACTTTTCATCCCACGAAAAAATTAAGAAAGTATAATCCGATTATCATGACACACACCCTTTCCAGCACCGTGATTTCGCCGAAACAGAAGCGTATCATTGTCGGATGCCCTCGCGAAAAAGCATTCTCATTTTCAGACCTATTGTAGCTTCATTTTTATTTTCTGTTATTTTTGCTTTTATTCCCAGAGTTAAAGATGTTTCTCACTTTAGATCATTTTTCGTTTTCTCGTTTCTAATTTTCAAAGGGAATTTTTGTTTTCCGGCTAAAACTTGTATATACTACAAAATATTGATCATAGGCTCGATTCCGCCGCTCACTCAGTTCCGGGCTATTTCGATTGTAAAACCACAAGAAGAGGAACTCCAATCGCCCTGTATTCAAACGGGAAAAAAATAAAACAGAGTCATCACGCAAACAAGGTAAAGAAAGGAAAAAGAAAATACGAGAATCTTCGGTAGAGAAAAGAAAGGTTTCTGAATTAAAATACTTCTTCTTCCCTTATAAGGAAGAAAGCCAAATAGTTAGGTCACCTTGGCTGACCGAGATCGGTATCACCGTCCATTCTCATTCAGACTTGACGAAAGGACTCAATGAATAATCTTTTTGGTGCAAATCTAGACTTTTCTCTGTAATCGACTTCCTGTCATCCAATTGTGACAGATGCGGTCATTAGTGACCCTAGACCCCGCCAGATTTATCAAGCATAGCAAATTCAGTCATGGTTATTATATTGACGATGAATATCTAACGAGAAACAGTTGAGGGATTTTTGAAATCGATTTAAATTTATATAAAAACTTCATCCAGCTCCCGCAAGACCGACGATTAATTAACTCGGTTCTTCCCTGGGTGAAATGCTCCGTCATAGGGCGTAATGCCCAAAGAACGTTTTAGTCTCCCGACGTACTGTTTTGCCTATTGCGTGCAGCCAGTTCAGTGTTCGTATAGTCTGCGTACAGCCACCCCCTCCCCTCAAAACAGACAAAAATCCGGAAAGGTTTTTCCTGGGGCGAGAAGAGGGGGCGGCTTGTACAGAGAACATGTTGCTATAGAGACAAAGAAACTCAAACCTTTACGTACGTGCAAAATAAACAAACCAATCGCAAGCATTGTGTTGACCGGAAATCCTTTGAGGTGGGGGGCATTTCGCCCTCTTTCACGTTTCCTTTTTGTATGTTCATGAAAGGTATATCATACTACTTCCGCGATGAGCTCAGTATTGATACTGGGAAGCGCTCATTTTCAGTCAGCACTCAAATTTTGAAAGGACATTTTACTCGCATCCAACATACGGAACGGTTGACAAGAAACTACAGCTAAACGAAACGAGCCTGGACATCGTTTCATTAATAGTTGTCGGAGATATTCAGAGACGACAAAAACAGTTGCGCTTTCTTACAAATCAGTTTTATCGGTTTCATTTGCGGATTATTCTTTGTCTTCACAATCGCGATGCTTTACAGCATCGTTCTAATGATCCTCTTAATGGAGATATCAGCTGCTGCTTCGCTTAATGACTCACAAGGTAAGAGCTGTGGGCTCGAGTGGGCTAAAATGATTTTACATGCGTTTGTTGATGTGAATCATCATTATCATTACTTTACCAGTTATTAGTCACATTATTGCGCTGAAACAGCTGAAACAAGACTACACTAGAAACAAGCAACATACAAGTTTAGTATTAAACAAGCGAGTTCAGTCTCCAGTCTGGAAAACGTTTAAAGCAAAATTAGAAATACAGGTAAAATATTTCAGCCGACACCAGTTGCTTGAAGAGCGGCATTTGACGGGCTGGTTTTGCCAGTGCACAAACGGCTTCACGCCAAGAGTATTTTTTGATGGATTACAATTAAGCGGCGGGATATACGATGCTACGTTCTTTGACGAGTTTCACGTTGCATCAGAATGCAATATCTAATATCTTATTCAAACTGAGAATTGTCCTTGAACAATCATAACGAATCCATTTTAATGTCTGACATAAACACAATAGACAGAACCATTGGGATGCTAAATTTTCCTCGGATAGATGTATCCAGCTCTAATATTTCTTCAAAAGCGATATGTAAAACTATAGTGCATTTCGCTTATCCGTATCATATTTTGGAAACCAAACTCCTATGATCGTTCAATGTATCACCGATACACTGTTTTTTCCGGTTAAAGAGCTCGAGGTTAAGAGCCTATAGACACTGATCGAAAGATACCAACTGATCGACCGGCTGTGCCAAACCGGTTAACTGTTCATTATCAGTGATAAACTGTATGTTTGGCAATAATTATCAGTTGAGGTCGCTATAACACCATAACAGAACTAAATTCTAAATAAACAGCACTCCATGTTTATTTTTCTTTCCGCCTTCCGGTGCGGCGAGGCATTCCTCTGTAACTAAAATCTGCTCTCAGTTTCTCTTGTTCAGTTAGACTTTTAAAAGGAGTTGTACGGTAAAAAGTGACGTATGTTCCTCGATAAAACTTCTTGTTATTTGATGAAAGGTTGAAGGACTTGGTTTAAGACTTAATCGCGAAAGTAGGCAATCCTTTCCTGCTTAGAGACAGTCTATCAATAACCCTGCTCCAAAATCAAAAGCTTCAAGGTCACATAGGATGTCACAGTGTCGTATGAATCTTGTTAAGCCTTAGAGCCTCATAGCCTTAGAGCTGGAGGAGCCACCTCAGCAGCTAATGCTGGAATTCCTGATAAGCTATTTAAGCGACATGGTCGTTGGGCTAGTGAAAACGCCAAGGATGGCTATGTTAAAGACGATTTTAATTCTCGTTTATCAGTCACGCAATCTTAAGGGATATAAATAATGTATTGTTTTCTTTGAGACCGTGCCCGGCAGGTCGGAGAGTCCTATCCATAGGGCCGGGGTTTTTTCTCGGTTTTTACCGCTACGAGCGCGGTGGGGTTTTTTCATCTTATGGATGCTCGTTGGTTCTCTCCCAGGTTCTGTTTAAGCTGTTATTGCCTTTTGCACCTATGTAATTTATACTGTCGTCTTAGCCTGACTCAATAAACGTGCGGCCTCCAGGTAGCACACGATAGCCGAGACAAACTGCGTAGTAATACCCATTTTTAAGCGGCCGTCGCTTAGCGACGAGCCGCTTCTAATAAAGTCGTTAAGTCGGTCACGCATCGTCTCTTTAAAAGCCTTTCAATACTCAAGGGTTACAGAGAAAATAAATGTTTTGTCAGAATTGAATTACTCCAATGTACATCCAGTAGCAAAGGAATTTATTTGAAAGCGTTTATTTTGAGCAGTATTTCACAACGAGTCCGATCTTAACTAAAGCTATTCGGAAGACCGTAAATGTTTTTAAACTGAACTTGTTGATTTTGGTGGCCATAAAATACAGGGGTCAGAGTCGGAAATGGCGAAATCCTTTCAAAAAGAAATGTTTAGTCAGAATTATAGGAAATGAATTTATTTGAGCGTTCCTTTTGACCCGGTTTTGAAGATAAACAAACATCGACCGAGTTAGTGATGGTGCAATACCGGAAGTACTAGTGATGGTGCAATACCGGAAGTGAAATACAGCGTTTGCGTGGCGTTGTTTGAACATACCTTAGTAGTATTGAGATATCGTGAGAGTTCCTTTTGACCCGGTTTTGAAGATAAACAAATATTGACCGAGTTAGTGATGGTGCAATACCGGACGTACTAGTGATGGTGCAATACCGGAACTGAAATACAGCTCTTTTGCGTGGCGTTGTTTGAACATACCTTAGTAGTATTGAGATATCGGTTATCGTCGAGAAACTGGTCAACGGATCGAAGACTCAGATTTATACCAAATTCTTCGCTTTCTTTGAAACTGTCAAACAAATCGAAGTGCCAGTGTTTTGTCAAGCTTCAGCTGGCCTTGGTTTCTCGCGTAGCGAATATCCATAGAATCGGTTCACTACTTTTCCGTGTTAAATTGCAAAATAGGTTTACAGCTTAAGCGTTGACAAAAGAAAAAAGAAAAACAAGTGAAAAGGAATAGGAATTTTAAATTCTTTATCATTCGGAGTGACGAATTGACTGTCATGCCAACTGAAAGGTGACAAAAATTGAATTACGATCAACTTTTGAACTTATCCTGTGCATTAATCCGGCTCGGATGGTCAAAAAGGCCGCTTCTAATTCTCGCAGAATTTCTTGTTATTATAAGATACACGACAAAACGTCGTGTGCGGTTTGTGAATTAGTGTTGTTTTCATTATTCCCTGACTGCGCTTAGATTAAAATTAAAACGGAATTGCAAAGTAGCGGAAATTGTTCGCTCCTGGAATCACTCCATCCACAAGTAGCCCAAGCTTAGGATGAGTATTATTAACGGCCGTTGAACCGGAAACTAAACGGAATCGCCTCAAAACGGCCTAATACATGACAGGCACACCAAAACTGAACCGCACATGCAAGGTCATACCTTTTAATGGCATTTATTTCTTCATGTTTGATTCCTATATCGTATCTTCAAATTTCTGATAAACGTTATTACGAAACGGTTCAATGGTTTAGTAACACTCCCTGAGCTTGAGCTACCTGTGCTCGAACTCGTATTCAATCGATCGGCGACATAAGTAAATTTCTGTGAAGTAAGCGGATGTGATTAAAAAATCAAGGAAGTTCAAATAGAAAACAAGCATAGCCATTAAAGGCACTGTTACACTGTGCAATGTTTCGTGCAACTTGTGTCGCAACGCCATTGCGAGACAAGTTGCACGAAACATTGTATAAAGTGTAACATACCCTGCAACGGCCAAAATCGTTGCGGCACAAGTTGCACAAACCGTTGCAGAGAGTAAAATCGAGTTTTACTTTCTGCAACGGTTCGTGCAACTCGTCTCGCAACGATTTTGGCCGTTGCAGGGTATGTTACACTTTATACAATGTTTCGTGCAACTTGTCTCGCAATGGCGTTGCGACACAAGTTGCACGAAACATTGAACAGTGTAACAGCGCCTTAAGATTCGTGTAAGCCGGTGTATCACCCGACGAAAACGCTCAGTTCAACTCTTTGTTTCATAAACCCTGGTGGCCCTTGATTACAGTAAAAACCCGCAACTAAGAACCTACATTTTTGGGAAGTAGCCTAAACAGGTTCTTATATAATGCACATGTCATCGGCTTCCCCGTGGGGTCGACCCCCGGGCCTACCAGGGAGATATATGGGGGAAAACAAGGAGATGGATTGGATTCTTTGCCCGAGGCTAGGGGAAAATCTTGACATTGTTTTACGATCAATGATTAGGGGATGGGGGAATTCACAAGTTTGAAAAGGATGTCACGGGGATTTTCAGCTGAGAGACATCTCACCCAGGGGACTTTGTCTTGAGAGATTCCCCGACCCCCCGGGGAAATTCCTCAAGTTTGCTAGACTGATTTTACAATCCCCCTGGTTAGCCCGGGGGTCGACCCCACGGGGAAGCCGATGACATGTGCATAAATGGTAGTTAACACAATTTTAGGCTACTTAGGTTCTTAAAATAGGTTCTTAATTCTGGAGAAAAGCAAATAAAACTCAGTTGCAAAACAAGATGGTTATTGGCCTATTTTCTGTTTTCAATTAAAAAAAACCTCATTTTTACAGTACTGAGAATCTGCTTTTTTCTTCAAATAGGATTCTTGCACTGCAGCTGTAATGTACTAAATATGATTTTAGAAAATAAGAACCTGTTTTCAATTTTAGGCTAAATAGGTTCTTGTTTATAGGGGGTATAAAATCCAAATTTTAGGCTAACAGGTTCTTAATTTTCAGGTTCTTAGTTGCGGGTTTTTACTGTACAAGAGAGACACAAACTTTGTAATTTAGATCTGATTTTCCTTGATGTAGGGCGGGTCGGTTCCTTTATTATTGAATTTACGACCAATATAAACTGATCGCTTAATTTATCCTAGCCTAGAAAGTATACATTTCTGAAAGGTTTGCCGAAGTTGCATTGCTCAATTTCCCGGAAATTCTTGTATTAATATAACTCGTTTATTTCTTCTTATTCCATCCTGTCAAACTATCGAAAGAACATCACATTTGCCATTAGAAAACTCGTGAAAAAAATATTAGATTACGGGACTTAAAAATACAAACTGCACGAATTCCTTCTTGAGATGGAAAGCCATGAGCATTTCCTTTCGGTTTCAGCTTCTCAAACGTATAAGCAAAGACACACCTCAGCACAGGAAAAATGTGCTGTTTATACTGCATTAAGTAAATAGTTTTAAAGTTTAAAAACATAAATGATTTCATTCGCATTGTGTTTGCATAGCGTAACAGTGATCTTGTCCATTTTTCTGTTTCTTATAGTTTTTCCTGCATATATAGGCTCTCTGTTTTGTATTATTAGTTCCTTTGACTTCTTGCAATTTATCTTATTCATTGTCATGCGTTTTATACCGGATGAGCCTCTGGCTCGGATATAGAGGACAACCTTATCCTACGTATTAATTGATTGATTGAGTGATTGATTGATTGATTGATTGATTGGTTGGTTGGTTGTTAGCTTAGATCTTCTCAGAAAACATTCTAGAGAACAGAATTCTCATAAGTTTCTTTCTACATCTATTCCAGGGGATGTCTCAAAGCGGATTCGGACAATGTTAGAGAACAATAACTTCCTGTACGGTGCAGCTACGGGAGCTGGTTTGGTGCTGATAATCGTTATACTTCCTTACGCCATTTACCGCTGCGTGAAGAGAAGAACAAAAAAGAAGACTTGCAAGGTACGTACTGGACACACAGTTGACTTGGAAAACGGGATGACTGAACTTGAACTGCACTTGGAAAACGAAACGACTGAACTTGGACTGAACTTGGAAATTGGAATGACTGAGCTGCTCACTCCAGAGGATCCAAAGGATTCTGCAGAGGAGGAAACAACGCAAGCACTTTGTCCGAATAACACAGAATCATATCCAGATGAAACTGAAGACGGTTATCTTACCCCTGTTGAAGTACATGTGGTAACACAACCTGCAAGTCATAGTAAGTGTCAGCCAAGAGCGGGTCGAAATAGAAAAAATTCACCAGTTTACGCAAGTCCTCTCACGAGAGAATATTCTCCACCGTCAAATTCTAGTGTGGTTAAAGGCAGCGCCGCTGCCACTGAGGAAGACAATGACGAGGACGAGAACGAAGATTCGACACCATTTGATAAGGGGTGCGGTTCTGTTCCTCGGCATAATTCGGCCGAAAAGAGTTACCAATCACTAAAGAGAATTTATGAAAACTGTACTAGAGCCGGAGGTTACATGAATTTGCGACTGCTAAAAAGCGAAAAAACTCAACAACGCGGCGCTAAAGTAGAAACACCAAGCACGTCCGAGACACTTCCTTCTTCTGCTGGTTATGTCAATGTGCCGTCGAAAAAACGGCCCAAGTTACCCCGCCCAAAGAAAGCGAAGTCAGGGTCTAGCAGTAGCCGAGTACTGTATCTGTGATGTACAAGGGCACCGCCCTAGGGCCTCTGAATGGCTCTTGACTGAGAGTTTTCCGTTTCGTAGTTTCTTAAGAAACTGAATTCCATTTTTTATTACTAAAGATCTTCTTGTGTTTCTCAATGTTCTTGTTCCTGCTGTTAAAACAGTTTCATTGTGTGCGCTTGTGTCCTTTCTAAGAACTTGTGCTTGAGTGCAATATTGTATATCTCAGATGACCCCTAAGGTCATCTCAAACTTAACGAAAAACATTGTACATAGGTAGTATATAGACAAGGTGGTGTCATTACAAGTGGTTGTTATGCTTTTTAACTTAACGCAACTATATTGAGTAAATGCCATGAGTATTTTTGCCAACTCTCTCCATACTCTTTAAACGAAAAGAAACTTGAAAATATGTGATTATGGTAAATCAGTTTAATATGCAATATTGTAGAGAAATATTATTAGTTAGGGTTATAAAATGTTATACACTGAAAAGAAATATTAATCTAAATATCCAAGTCCCAGTCTTTATAGTGTATTATTTCAAGAGAATTGATTTACCTTACGGATATGCTTTATTGCAGCTCTATTATACAAGGCTGTATCAAACACACCAAAAAAATATATTAAAAGTAGAAAGAAAAAAAAGATGTACGTCAAATTAAAAGATTATGCATGGATAGCGAAATAAAATTCAATTACTTGCTAAAATGTTTATACAGACCATTTAAAAACCATTTATATCGTTGTTAGCTTTAAAGACAAAGGTCTTTTGCCCTGGTCTGAATTGAGGCACATTAACATCGGATTTATATCTCGCATTTTATTGTGCATAGTACAACGCCGTAGAGAGTTGCTTTATTCATTTTTCTAGCATCTTCAAGATGTTTGTACAGAGTAGCAGATGAAGAGTATTTTGAAATATAGCGGTAATACCGCCAACGTAGCCGATGATCACCTCTTTTTCCCGACTATGATTTTTCTTCCTTTCGCTCTGCGCTGACTAAACGCGCGCCTCACGCGTCCCTGCCGACTTCGAAGAAGTCAACATATCCTCGTCCTGTTGATCCACAGGAGCCCCATACAAAGTGAGAGTTGCCTTTCCATATTGAATACCAAAAGGTTACTAAGCGTGGGTAACCGCATGGGGTGGGAGAATAATAATAATAATAATAATAATAATAATAATAATAATAATGATAATAATCACTTTATTTCAGTGTCAATCTTCTTTCTAGCCTATAATAGGTTAACTAATCGGAGACACTATCCTACTTGAAACGTACAATAATCTTTAGAATTTACAATAATAAAATCCTTAGGCTACAATGACTATATATAATAATAAACAACATATCTAGTAATAAAAACTTACTTTATTAAAATTTCAGATTTTTCTCTATATAATCTATATTTAGCAACTGCACGTGGGGCAGTTGCCTTTACAAAGGTCGTTCTCCACCAAGCTAGCGAGTTTTTTTTTTTTCTAATGTTGGCCATGAAGGCCGTTAACGTTTGACTCTCTCTGTCTCCTAGGCTAAGTTTGGACCAAAGTCGTGGTCCGAAGAACTTCAATGAATGTTTCCCATGCCTGCCACTGTTAAATCGTAGGATATAGAAATCAGGCTTATAACAGTTGTTACATGAGGACTGAGCATGGTAGCCAGAATTATCATGGCCGAGGTTTGTGTTATCTGCCGAAGCTGAAGGCTGAGGCGAATAACCAGGAATAACAGAACAGTGACCTTGACTGATTCTGACAACCTCGCTACGCCGTGCGCCATGCAAGTCGATCCAAGTTTTAAGCTTCTCCTGAGAAAAATCTTTTGGTCTTCCTTTTCACCTTCTTGAGTACTTTTAAAGCGAGCTCTTGATCTTCATGCCTTTTTTTTAACGAATGCAACGCGGATTAAAAGACAAACAAGTTGTTTCGCTCGAATTGAAGAAACCAATTAAAAGTAAAAGCGGTGCGTTCAGCCAATCAGGAGTGAGTATTTGTGGCGTTCGACCAATCGGGAGCGAGTAATTCTGCCAATCATCATTCAGTAAATTTGACCTCTACGTTTTAACGGTGAAATGTTACGAAAAATCAAAGCATTTCAATTCAAAAGTTTAAAATAAACGCAAACTTACCTCCTTTGGTGTGTCTTGTAGCTCATGTCACTCACAAAATTCATGATTCGAAGAATTTTGCTTGAAGGAGACTGCACATTAGAGTAATTAAGTTTAAAAAACACCACCTCCCCGACGGGGAATTGAACCCAGGTCGTCCACGTGACAGGCGGGGATACTCACCACTACACTACCGAGGAAGAACTGAAGTACGGTGATGAAATTAAAAAGCTCTATTGTCTGCCTGAACCATCGACGCATTGTAAACTAATTTACAAATCATTTGCACTGCCAGCGGACGGTCACTGAAGGTTTTTCCTAGCATATTATACACCGAATGCAAATATGGCGGACCACTCGGTCGGCACCCGGGACGAGCTACATGAAATCGAGGGTAGTCAGGCCTTGATGTTTTGTTTTACAGGAAAGTCTCGGTTCGCAGCAGATCTGGTTTGTTTTATTTCGCTGTGCCTACGAATCGCTGTGTTTCTGAATGCCTCGAGAAAGGATAAAAATCTTCCACCGTTAACCTCTAAGGGAAAATAGTGGATTAGACGAAGAAAAGGAGTTCACGATCGCCGCGGGAACTAAAGTTTGTTCGCTACATCATCATCTCAGGATAGATCTTAGAAAATCGGTTAAATGAGGAGCTTATGTGGTGTCTGGTGGTGTTCCAACACGATTTGCATGGCCAGTACCTGCCCCAAGGTAAGGAAAAGCCCCTCTCGAAAGACATCCTCTGTCCCAATAGAAGAAGTTTTTGTTAAACCCGTCCGCGTCCACTCGCACGGAATCGTACAGGGGCACCCAACGAGCCAAATCGACTAAAAGCTGTAGAAAGGCATTTTTAAGTACCTTATGGTGTTTGAAGTCTATTTAAAGTGATGTTTCCATAAGCTAGAAGAAGTTGATCTGTTCGGATTCCCTAGCTGAAATTTAAATAGTCCGAAAATTTTAGGGAACAAAATCTTCCTTTGCGAAAATGCAAGCTGAAATGAACTTTCCAAAAACTTTCTAGGGAACTATTTTCTTTCCGAAAATGCTAGCTGACGTTTTTGACTGTTAAAAACAGGAATTACGACCTTTCCGAAAACCTCAGGGGCTATGATTTCCCAATTGCGAATCTTTTAGGCCACGTTTTACTTACGAAAATGCGAGTACACTCTTTAATCGACGCCGAAAGCCCAAGGCGAATTACCCTCCACCGAACAGATATCTACCGAAACTTGTCGTTGGGTGCCCCTGATCGTACGAAATACTACAGTGTAATAACCAAGCGAATGAGCTTCAACTGCCCCGTCTTTGAAACCAGTAAAAGCATTGAGCCAAATAACAACGACTCGTAGGTAAATCCGATCGCTTACACATTTTCTAAGATCTACCAGGCTGAACTTAAACAGTTCCTTCGGCGATCGTGAACTCCTTTCCTTCGTCTGTTTTCCCCTCAGAGGCGAACGGGGAAACTGAAAAAAACACTTTCTCTTCTGTGGAAGATTTCACTCCCTTCTGGTGGTATTCGGGAACACAAACACGGGTAGGGATGGCGAAAGAAAACGAACCAAATCGACTGCGAAGCAAGACTTTCTGGGGATGTCAAAACAAAACAGCGAAGCCTGACTAGCCTCGCTTTCATGCGACTCGTCCCAGGCGCCGACCCAGTGGTCCGCCATATTTGCATTCGGTGTATGCAATATATTTACTTGAGACGGACACACAAGTTTATAAGGGAATAAACATAGAATCATTTTAGCAACATCTGAAAAGTCGTTACATGTGAACCACTATATTTCTCGGCTCAAAACTGAGGAAATTGATGATAAATAATCAACGCAAACTTACCTCATTTGGCGTATGTTGTAGTTCTTGTCACTCGCAAAACTCACGATTCGAAGAATTTTGCTTGACCGTCGACTGTGCGTAACAAGAGGACAACTTTTGCGGGTCGCTATGGCTAATCACGTCAGTTCTCGGGTCCTTCTGAAGGAAGACTTTAAAAAGGAAACTAAAGACAACCTCAAAGGCACATAAATACAATGTTCTCCGGTACTTGCAGAAGAGGTGGTAGGACTGAAATTGTACTGAAAAAATGTCAAGATGTTTATTGCAAAAACAATCAATCCACTTATGCAATGGCAAGTGTACGCATCACTAACGGATTTCCGTTCACCGTTTACTGCGGAAGAACTCCACTTCTTTCATTCCACAGCCTGGGCAAATAAAAGGGAACGGTTGTTTTTCTATTATCAGTCGTTTCGCTGTATTTAAAAAGTCTAACCAAATTTTAAAAAACTGACTTTCGAAAAAGTATTGAAGGAAGCTGCACAACGGAAGCAATTAAGTAAAAAAAAAAAACACCACCTCCCCGGCGGGGAATCGAACCCCGGTCTCCCGCGTGACAGGCGGGGATACTCACCACTATACTACCGAGGAAGAACTGAAGGTAAGCTATAAAATTAAAGAGCCGTATTGTCTGTAATAACAATTGAGGCAAAAAAAAAAACTAAGCCACCGGCGCATTGTAAACTAATTTATAAATCGTTTGCACTGAGAAGCGGACGGTCACTGAAGGTATTTCCTTCCATAATTATTATTGTACACCTAATTGAAGAAAAGATGTCGGAAGAAGGAAAAAAACGAACGATACGACCATGTGGAATTATGGGAGGGCTCCAATAGTGCGCTTTAATATTCAAAATTTTCCAAGTGGTTCTGTGGCCAGCTCGTAGGACAGAGTTATTTGGAATTTCCTTTTTAGTCGTGGATACGCGAAGCGTAGGAACGAGTATTGTTAGGAGGCAGATTATGCAAATTTGTCACTCACTCAGATGTAAACAAATCGATATGTCAACGGCATACCAATAGATATCGATTTTCCGAAGTATTGCCGCAACACCTCTATCGGCTTTCCAAAGTAATGTCTGAGGAGTAACAGTCGAACCGATGAACGGAATGAAAAAAGTAAAGTAAAGTAACTTTATTTCAGCTCGGATCGAAAGAAGTAAACGGCAAAAGGAACGTCCGATCAAACAGCCGAACGGCGAAAGAAATTATAATCAATATTCCGTCACAAGCGCAGCTTCTCCTTCGTTCATCCAATTCACGACCTGTGGAAAAAATATATGAGCCGTTCAACCCAAGATATTCCAAGTGTGCACAGGAATTGACGACGAAAACTTTTGACACCAATATAGTTGCATTCGCGAAGCCATTTTCAGCGTTGGAAATAATATTCTAACGAAAACAATACAATCTAAAATTAAATTATTTTTAGGTGGCGCCATCGCGTCTAGCCACAATGTAAACACAAGTTTGCTTTGAGAAATACTCTTCCTTTTAACTAAACGCGCCATTTTTTCGGTTGTTCCTAAAACGCGGAGTGCGGAGTGCGGAGTCATCAAAAAGAAAAAATGGGAAATGGCAAAAATGGAAAAAGAAGAAATATTAAAAACAGACGAAATAAATATGATATAAATACAAACGAGTACAAAAATTCCATATAAATACAAATAAAATATAATAATAAAGAGGAAATTGAATATTTTTCTCTGACAACAACCCAATAATAATGAAAATCAATAAAAACGAGAACATTTTGTGATCCGTAATGAGTACAAGGTTTCTCTGGGTTATTCTTTTTTCCAGAGTTTGAATTATTTATTTCATTTCTGATGCACTGTTTGTCACAACTTGAGTTCGTGACGATAAAATTCTTGCAAGCAAAATGTAGCTGAGCCAATCAGAAGTAGAGGTCCTCACATACACACGAAGAAAAACTCGTGCACGCACCATTAATAATAGCGGTTGCGTGGAAAATTCTGGGCTAATTCCTGTAACGAATTTGTGCCACGTTTAGCACTCGAACAGATGTCACGTCACGAGCACGTTTACTGTTTAGCTAGCCATGTCTGACACTGGTCAAGGTAAGTCGATTACACTGCTTTTCCTTTGAAGGCTTCCTTTAGCTTTGTTTAAAATGCGATTAAAATGAATATTAATTATTGTCTTAACCCTAGATAAGGAACATCCGCTGGTGATAAGCGACGAAGAAAGGTAAGTCTCTTTGTAAGATTATCCTTCAACTATAATTACATCGCTCAAATGTTGAGTCATAAAAAACATAGTTAGTACACACACAATTAATAATTCTCTCTACTTTCGCTTTTCTTAGTTCTTCGCACCACTCGCCATCAGTGAATTCATCGCCAAATCAAAGGTATGTTTTCGGTTAAGTGTGACACATCACTATTTCCCTTCGCTACGGTGGATAATCAAGTGTCGATTATATTACAGCATGAATGACAAGATATAAAAAGTCACGGTCTAAAATCATTACGTTCATCAACAAAACTATTTCTTCAGTAATACAAGCCATAATTTCTCCTAATTGTGCATTTTAAGCAGTAGTAAGTGATAACAGACCCAGCAAAGGATGTTTTAAGTGAAAACAAACGAAATGAGGTGCTGTGATGTTTCAAAATAAATCGCCAAGTGCTTTATTAATTATTATATGCTAATAATTGTACGCCATCTTCGTGCATGAAATCACCATCGTGGGAACCCTCTACTTCTGATTGGCTCTGCTGCATTTTGCTTGCAAGAATTTTATGTCATGTACTGCGGAGATAACTATCGCTACGAACTCAAGTTGTGATAAACAGTGCATCAGAAATGAAATAAAATTAAAACTGTGGAAAAAAAAAAGAATAACCCAGAGAAACCTTGTACTCATTACGGATCACAAAATGTTCTCGTTTTTATTGATTTTCATTATTATTGGGTTGTTGTCAGAGAAAAATATTCAATTTCCTCTTTATTATTATATTTTATTTGTATTTATATGGAATTTTTGTACTTATATATTTTATGTATTTATATCATTTTTATTTCGTCTGTTTTTAATATTTCTTCTTTTTACCATTTTTGCCATTTCCCATTTTTTCTTTTTGATGACTCCGCACTCAACACTCCGCACTCCGCACTCCGCACTCCTCGTTTTAGGAACAACCCATTTTTTCAGTAAAAGTTTTGAATGAAACTTGATTATTTTTATATCCAAAAGCATGGCGTCGATGGTTGTTTGTGAAAACGACGGCAAATGTTGCATTTCCGACCGGCAGTAAAAAGCATAATTTGCATATGTCAAATTTCGGTTGCGTTCACGTTCGTTCGACAGCTTTGTGTAACAATTTTCTCGAAATACTGCAGTGTTTGGCTGGCTTCGTTTTGGCGAAATCGTCCTTTCGCCTGATATTTATCCGACCATAAAGACAAGACAGAAACCTTTCAAAAGGAGCACATTTTTTTCCCTGCCTCGATAATTCATTCAAAGGCGAATATGTAAATATGAACCGCGAGGTTAAATTGTGTTAAGCTGATGAACAATAAAATTGATGCTCAAAATAGCTGGACGTTTCGGAACGCATTAAAAAGTTGTTTAAACACTTTCGAGAAAGAGTTTTCACCCGTTTAAACTAGTTAAAACGCCGTTTTCTCGAGTCACCTTGGCTTAATCCCCCTTATCGCAAATAAGGTCACATACAGTAAAAACCCGCGTATAAGAACCTGGGTTTTAAGAACCTGTTAGGCTAAAAGTTTCATTTTAAGCCCCCTCCACATAAGAACCTATTAAGGCTAAAATTTTAAGTTAGGTTCTTATCAGTGGAGTTGCCGTAAAAGTGTCCCAAGATTTTCTTGGTATTAACTTTGAAATGGCATTTCAGAGAACCGACTATGAGTTTGTTTGAGCAGATTTTTTGTTAAGGACATATCTGCACTGTACTGCCTTTGGCCATTATGGTATAAATGATTTATTATTTTTATTTTTTTGTATTATGAGGTGATATTTATAATATATTTAAATAAAATTCATATGAAAATATGAGAACCTATTTTAAGAACCTTGGTAGCCTAAATTTGCTTTAAGTACCATTATACAAGAACCTGTTTATGCCAAGTTTAAAAATCCAGGTTCTTATATGCGGGTTTTTACTGTATCCATGAATTCTTCACAGTTGTACTTTGATTTTTTTAAAGAAGCCAAGTTGGCGAACAAAGGGCAGTAGAGGATGTAGTTTAAGACTTCTCCGACCCTCAAAATGTTTGTAACAAGTATCCGAAGGATGACCTTCGACGCATGTAATTGTTTTCTGTGTAGCTCGTACAGTCGAGACGTTACCATTAAGTACTTTCAGCAGTTTGGGCTAGTTTTGTCCGGTAAAAAAACTCTTCGATGCCATTTTTTGCTGGTAGCACCGGGTGGCTTGAAAAACTATGAAATGAACCGAAGGAGAGTTCTATGCTTTTGGTGTAGGGGAATTAATAGAATTCTTTTCGGGCGAGAACGAGGCAAGTTGAGACACACAAGACAGGCTGAAGCGTGGCTGGCAGAAAATGTGAGAGAAATCTTTCATTGCAGAAACCAAGGAGAGAGCTAGAGGTTTGTTATAAATGTAGAACTTTGATATTTGGGCAGTGTTTTTTTTTATTAAAAAGTTGACCACAAAAATTTGTAATTTTTTTTATTCTTTGGCTAAAAGACTAGCATTTTGTGCTTTGCTGTCAAACGGACGGTGATATGCAGCGGGAATCGGGAATTGCAGTCGATTTGTTGGTTGTAATGATTGCAAAGCACACCAGTTGGTGCTATTGACACATTGTCACGACGTTGTGACAACATTTAAACTAAAAATAAATCATGAAAGCAAAAGCGGTATTTTCGACGCATATATGCGTAGTTGGTCCGTTAAGGGTTAACAGGACCAAGAATGGGAAGACAAATAGAAGTAACAAAAACACTTTATTCTACCATTTACAGTGTCATTCCTCGCTCACAGAATCCAACTTTGAGTTATGCAATAAGTTCCTAACGTTTGAGTCTGCAGATAGAATCCCAGACAGTAAAGATGCCCTCCAAGGGGTGGTCTGGTGTCGCTCGTCCTTTACGACTCTGTCTCTCGCTTGTATCGTTAGGGCAGATGTCACTGGCGCAAAGAAACCAAAGAGGAATTTCTGTCGGTTGTCGGTGTTTTGGGAGAAGATTGTCGCCTGTTTTCGGAGCCATGTCGCTTGTCGCTTCTACCCCTTGGAAGAGGAGCTAAAGGGGCGGGGGCTGCGCACGTTTCACGGACATCAAAGTACAAATAACGCACCACGGTGATTAAAATTCAATTTTCACGATTCACAGAAATTACGAAGCAAAACCATTCACAGTTCACCGATTTTATTTGGTATTTTCACTGGTAAAAACACTTAATCCCGAATTACGCAATAACCCCCCCCCCCCCACCCACCCACCCCAACCCCACCCCTACAGTAAAAAATCTTGCTATGTAAACGGGTTTTCTCAGATCCATCTGAGTAAAGGTCAGGAAGAGGCCAACACAGGATGCGACGAAGCGGTAAGAAATTGCCAGAAAAGTACAAGAAAGGAGAAATGAAAAAAAAAAGCAGTTTTTTTTCCTGGGAAATGTAATGTTAGTAGTTGTGAAAACAGTTGACATAAGAACACGAGAAATCTATCAGTTTACACCAGAGAAATGTCTCCGTCATCGTTTTTCTTTTAAGTAATTTTACTGCCAATTAACAACTTCTAAAAAACTGGGGACGCAGGGTTAAAATTCCTCTGTGACAGACTCTTTAATTTTACTACTACCCTCGCGAAACACCCACATGCAACGCGTTTCACGCATTGGCAAACATGGCCAAAACTCAACCCACGCTTGGCAGGGTAACATGTTTGTATGCGAATTCTAATTCGCTCGTTGTGAATTCCGATTCGCTTGTTTTGTTAGTCGCGTTTATTGTGGTTGGTCAAATGTCTTTTGGCGTTAAACGGCAGTCAACAAAGCAATTTTAGGGCGGTTTGCTTAGTATATTCTATCAACCCTCAGGATGGGAAAGGGGAAGGTCTTCCTTCCGTTTGCAGACTGCTCAGAGAGACTCCAACATCGATTAGCAAGCAAAATGTCGTCTGTTCCCCACACAAGTCAACCTGACAAGACGGTAACAGGACATTCAGAACGGCCATGCGTTAAATCTGATATAGCGTCTGTAAGAGTTTGTGGCGTGCTTCTGAGCAGGACTCTAATAGTTTGTTGGGTCTGCAAAAAAGAAACAAAATACGACTCTTATAACGTAAGGCTACACTACAGAGAGGTGGGGACTTGGTCTTTGAATGCTCTTCGGTTTTAGGGACATGTTAAATTGAGTGAGTTGAGAGTTGACCGAAGCCTGATAAATATTGCAATGGTTGCTCGGTCTGTTATTCCGCTAGAAGTTTCACCCCTAAGTAAACGAAACCAGAATGAATATAGAAACGAATTTACCGGCATATTAGCCTAGCTCACTGACGCGCCACAAGTCCTCATTTATCCAGTCACCTCGCAGCTCTTACAAGGTCTCACCTGATTGGAGACCTCCCTTCAGGTGAGACAAAAGAGCAAACAACACAAACAATGGACCCTAACCCTAAAACAATAGGGCTGCGACACTATCCCCGCCACTGAAATTTAGAGCTTACAGAAGCTGCGAGGCTCCCATTTATTCCCCAAAGACCTGTCACGTTTAAATAGCGTTTGATGACGTTTCAATAGTCAGTAGATTGAAGCAGAGGCAAAGCTTTGTCGTCCTTACTTTGAAATAAAGGCGATGAAGATGGATTTGAGATGTCTCGGAAAATACGGTTGTCTAGCAGCATGCTCTAAAGCCATCAGAGGACCAGAGATGTCTTTGGCCGACTCAATCTTTTCTTCGCCCTAAAAACAAGGAACTTCAGTCTTTAACTCGAAGACTAAGAAGCAAAACAAAGTTTAGTATCGTTGCTCGGCTGCGAAGTTGGCGGTTTTAGTTGATACGCGAGTCCGCGCAAGTCCAACGAAGCAGACAAATGGAAATTTTGTCCTCTTTTCTCCTCGCGGCTTTGCAGCTCACAAATTTCTCTCCTTCGCGCATCAACTAAAACCATCAGGTACGCAAGCTATACTAATAGTGAATTTTATAAGCACGGGCGCTTTTGAGTCACGGACGTCAACCGGAAATAAGACGTTTTCTCTTTTTACTCGCCTTGGCGCTACCATAAGTGTCTTTACTCTTAAAGAGACGATATACTTAAAAATTAGAGCACAACTACTGCCCAAAAATGAGAAACGTCCACTTCTGGTTGCCGTACGTCGCTCAAAAACGCCTTTGCTTTTTAAAAACTCCCTAATGCCTGGCACTCGGAACATAGGATTAAGTGATTTTGATTTCATTTGATTTATTTAGAGTTCCTTTGATTTAGTCTCCCCAATTAGTGGAGCATCTGTGCTCAGCTAAATACATTTGAGACTTAAATAAAGTGATTATTATTATGATTATGATTATGATTAATATTATTATTATTATTATGATTATGATTATGATTATGATTATGATTATTATTATTATTATTATTATTATTATTATTATTATTATTATTATTAATACTCGATCTGCCCAACAAGACCAAGAAGACAACGGGAGACAGGGCGTTCTTTGCAGCCGCGCCGACCCTGTGGAACGCCCTCCCAGACGAGTTGAGAGCTTTGGACAGTCTCAAAACTTTTAAGGCACGGCTAAAAACTCATTATTTTAAATTAGCTTTTAGCTTATAACATAATATTTTTAACATAGATTTTTGCATACATATGTATATAATATTATTATCTATTATTTTTTTCATTAACTATTTAGGAAAGCGGTAATTTTTATTATTATTGTTATCATTCACTTTATTGTAATATTATAAGCATTGTAATGTAAAGCGCATTAGATCATATATCCATGTATTTTGCGCTACATAAATAATAAAGTTATGTTTAAGTTATGTTTCTGACAGTGAAAACGTATGGATGCCATATGGATCCCTATCCAGCCAACCTGGGGCGTCGAACGTAACCCAGGAGGCCCTAAGGCTAACAACACTGTAGCTAGTATAATATATAATATATGATATATAATATATAATATATAATATATAATATGTAATATATAAATATATAATAAATAAGTCTCTGTTCACTCTTCTGCTATCCTCAAGACATCACTTTCAGTGTGCGGGTAATGTTCTGGGTGTGCGAGATGACGGCTCTCTGCATCCGGAGTAGAATCTCTCTTCGAGCCCCGAACATTTCCCTCATAGCCTCGTCTACCTCACTGGACCACCCTCCTAGGACATCTATGATGATGTTGTACTGCCGAATGTCACATACTGGGAACTGCTGCTTGAGTTCCCAGCGGAGGGGGCCATACTTGGTGGTCTTCTCTTCTTGTTTTTTTTCTCTGTTCTCCGTCCACGGGCAGCTCATTTCTACCGCCAGAACTCTCTTCTTCTCGTAAACTATAAATCTCGCATCCACTCTGTTCTGCCTCACTTGCTCACTTACTGCAAAGACTGGGATATCCCAATATGCTTGGGCCTCGGGTGACTCGTAGATGGGTTTTGGAACGACCGGAGAATACCATGGTAGCACTGTATCAGAGAGCTGAAGCTCTCTAAGTATTTCCCAGAACAGTACTTTGAGGGCCACATTTTGACGCGTGAGGTACTTATTCTGCGCAAGCGCATAACAACCCGCCAGCACGTGAGGGATACTTTCGGCAGTCTTGCCACAGAATCTACATAGGGTGTCATTAGGTTGATTGGTATGGGTCTTACGTGCGTGATAGACCTTTGTCGGTGTTAGCTGTTCATAAAGTTCGAGCATCCCCCCGATGGTGTGTGTAGGCATCGTATCCCAATTCGTCAGCCACGCGAAGCATCCCCGCTGGTTCAGCTGGTCCTCTTCCCATCTAGCTGCGAGGAGCTTTCCTTGCCATCTCTTTTCCTTGACTTCAGTTTTCCACCACTCCAGTGCAGCCTTTTTGAGGTGCCTCTTGATCTTATCTCTAGGTACATCTGCTCCATCTGTGTTGTCACGACACTTGGGGTGCGGAAAACTCAGCTCAAGGGTAATCCCCAATTCCTCTGCAAACGTTCTAGCCTCTTTGACGAGCGACTGATGACCATGAT